>JAUMJM010000457.1:0-28130 GCA_033558235.1 Neomorphus geoffroyi
CCCAGTCCCCTCCCCAGTCCCTGCCCCTCCCATGTCCCTGAACCTCCCTTGTCCCCAGTCCCTTCCCCAGTCCCTGCCCCTCCCATGTCCCCAGTCCCCTCCCAAGTCCCTGCCCCTGGAAAGTCCCAATCCCCTCCCAAGTCCCTGCCCCTCCCATGTCTCCAGTTTCCTCCCCAGTCCCTGCCACTCCCAAGTCCCTGCCCCTCCCACGTCCCAAATCCCCTCCCCCCTAGTCCCTGCCCCTCCCATTTCCCCAGTCCCCTCCCAAGTCCGTGCCCCTCCCATGTCCCCAGTCCCCTCCCAAGTCCCCAGTCCCCTCCCAAGTCCCTGCCCCTCCCTTGTGCCCAGTCCCCTCCCCATTCCCTGCCCCTCCCATGTCCCCAGTCCCCACCCAAGTCCCCAGTCCCCTCCCAAGTCCCCAGTCCCCTCCTCAGTCCTTGCCCCTCCCATGTCCCCAGTCACCTCCCAAGTCCCTGCCCCTCCCATGTCCCCAGTCCCCTCCCCAGTCCCTGCCCCTCCCATTTCCCCAATCCCCTACCAAGTCCCTGCTCCTCCCAGGTCCCCATTCCCCACCCAAGTCCCTGCCCCTCCCAAGTCCCCAGTCCCCTCCCCAGTCCTTGCCCCTCCCATGTCCCCAGTCACCTCCAAAGTCCGTACCCCTCCCATGTCCCCAGTCCCCTCCCAAGTCCCTGCCCCTCCCAAGTCCCTGCCCCTCCCATGTCCCCAGTCCCCTCCCCAGTCCCTGCCACTCCCAAGTCCCTGCCCCTCCAATGTCCCCAGTCCCCTCCCCAGTCCCTGCCTCTCCCATTTCCCCAGTCCCCTCCCCAGTCCCCTCCCCTCCCAAGTCCCTGCCCCTCCCATGTCCCCAGTCCCCTCCCCAGTCCCTGCCACTCCCATGTCCCTGCCCCTCCCATGTCCCCAGTCCACTCCCCAGTCCCTGCCCCTCCCATGTCCCCAGTCCCCACCCAAGTCCCTGCCCCTCCCAAGTCCCCAGTCCCCTCCCCAGTCCCTGCCCCTTCCATGTCCCCAGTCCCCTCCCAAGTCCCTGTCCTTCCCAAGCCTTGCCCCTCCCAATTCCCCAGTCCCTTCCCCAGTCCCTGCCACTCCCAAGTCCCTGCCCCGCCCATGTCCCCAGTCCCCTCCTAAGTCCCTGCCCCTCCCAAGTCCCTGCCCCTCCCATGTCCCCAGTCCCCTCCCCAGTCCCTACCACTCCCAACTCCCTGCCCCTCCCATGTCTCCCGTTTCCTCCCAATTCCCTGCCCCTCCCATTTCCCCAATCCCCTACCAAGTCCCTGCTCCTCCCATGTCCCCATTCCCCGCCCAAGTCCCTGCCCCTCCCAAGTCCCACGTCCCCTCCCCAGTCCCTGCCCCTCCCATGTCCCCAGTCCCCTCCCCAGTCCCTGCCCCTCCCAAGTCCCTGCCCCTCCCATGTCCCCAGTCACCTCCAAAGTCCGTGCCCCTCCCATGTCCCCAGTCCCCTCCCAAGTCCCCAGTCCCCTCCCAAGTCCCTGCCCCTCCCTTGTGCCCAGTCCCCTCCCCATTCCCTGCCCCTCCCATGTCCCCAGTCCCCACCCAAGTCCCCAGTCCCCTCCCAAGTCCCCAGTCCCCTCCCCAGTCCTTGCCCCTCCCATGTCCCCAGTCACCTCCCAAGTCCCTGCCCCTCCCATGTCCCCAGTCCCCTCCCCAGTCCCTGCCCCTCCCATTTCCCTAATCCCCTACCAAGTCCCTGCTCCTCCCATGTCCCCATTCCCCTCCCAGTCCTTGCCCCTCCCATGTCCCCAGTCACCTCCAAAGTCCGTACCCCTCCCATGTCCCCAGTCCCCTCCCAAGTCCCTGCCCCTCCCAAGTCCCTGCCCCTCCCATGTCCCCCGTCCCCTCCCCAGTCCCTGCCACTCCCAAGTCCCTGCCCCTCCAATGTCCCCAGTCCCCTCCCCAGTCCCTGCCTCTCCCATTTCCCCAGTCCCCTCCCCAGTCCCCTCCCCTCCCAAGTCCCTGCCCCTCCCATGTCCCCAGTCCCCTCCCCAGTCCCTGCCACTCCCATGTCCCTGCCCCTCCCATGTCCCCAGTCCACTCCCCAGTCCCTGCCCCTCCCATGTCCCCAGTCCCCACCCAAGTCCCTGCCCCTCCCAAGTCCCCAGTCCCCTCCCCAGTCCCTGCCCCTTCCATGTCCCCAGTCCCCTCCCAAGTCCCTGTCCTTCCCAAGCCTTGCCCCTCCCAATTCCCCAGTCCCTTCCCCAGTCCCTGCCACTCCCAAGTCCCTGCCCCGCCCATTTCCCCATTCCCCTCCCAAGTCCCTGCCCCTCCCCTGTCCCTGCCCCTCCCAAGTCCCTGCCCCCCCCATGTCCCCAATCCCCTCCCAAGTCCCTGGCCCTCCCAAGTCCCCAGTCCCCTCCCATGTCCCTAGACCCCTTCCCAGTCCCTGCCCCTCCCAAGTCCCTGCCCCTCCCATGTCCCCAGTCCCCTCCCATGTCCCCAGTCCCCTCCCAAGTCCTTGCCCCTCCCAAGTCCCTTCCCCTCCCATGTCCCCACTCCCCTACCCAGTTCCTGCACCTCCCCAGTCCGTGCCCCTCCAATGTCCACAGTTCCCTCCCAAGTCCCTGCCACTCCCATGTACCCTGCCCCCTCCCAAGTCCCTGCCCCTCCCATGTCCCCAGTCCCCTCGCAAGACCCTGCCCCTCCCAAGTCCCTGCCCCTCCCATGTCTCCAGTCCCCTCCCCAGTCCCTGCCCCTCCCAAGTCCCTGCCCCTCCCATGTCCCCAGTTCCCTCCTAAGTCCCTGCCCCTCCCAAGTCCCTGCCCCTCCCATGTCCCCAGTCCCCTCCCAAGTCCCTGCCCCTCCCAAGTCCCCTGTCCCCTCCCCAGTCCCTGCCCCTCCCCAGTCCCTGCCACTCCCATGTCCCTGCCCCTCCCATGTCCCCAGTCCCCTCCCCATTCCCTGCCCCTCCCATGTCCCCAGTCCCCTCCCAAGTCCCCAGTCCCCTCCCATTTCCCCAATCCCCTACCAAGTCCCTGCTCCTCCCATGTCCCCATTCCCCGCCCAAGTCCCTGCCCCTCCCAAGTCCCCAGTCCCCTCCCCAGTCCTTCCCCCTCCCATGTCCCCAGTCACCTCCAAAGTCCGTGCCCCTCCCATGTCCCCAGTCCCCTCCCAAGTCCCTTCCCCTCCCAAGTCCCTGCCCCTCCCATGTCCCCAGTCACCTCCCCAGTCCCTGCCACTCCCAAGTCCCTGCCCCTCCAATGTCCCCAGTCCCCTCCCCAGTCCCTGCCTCTCCCATTTCCCCAGTCCCCTCCCCAGTCCCCTCCCCTCCCCAATCCCTGCCCCTCCCATGTCCCCAGTCCCCACCCAAGTCCCTGCCCCTCCCAAGTCCCCAGTCCCCTCCCCAGTCCCTGCCCCTTCCATGTCCCCAGTCCCCTCCCAAGTCCCTGTCCCTCCCAAGCCTTGCCCCTCCCAATTCCCCAGTCCCTTCCCCAGTCCCTGCCACTCCCAAGTCCCTGCCCCGCCCATTTCCCCATTCCCCTCCCAAGTCCCTGCCCCTCCCCTGTCCCTGCCCCTCCCAAGTCCCTGCCCCACCCATGTCCCCAATCCCCTCCCAAGTCCCTGGCCCTCCCAAGTCCCCAGTCCCCTCCCATGTCCCTAGACCCCTTCCCAGTCCCTTCCCCTCCCAAGTCCCTGCCCCTCCCATGTCCCCAGTCCCCTCCCATGTCCCCAGTCCCCTCCCAAGTCCTTGCCCCTCCCAAGTCCCTTCCCCTCCCATGTCCCCACTCCCCTACCCAGTTCCTGCACCTCCCCAGTCCCTGCCCCTCCAATGTCCACAGTTCCCTCCCAAGTCCCTGCCACTCCCATGTCCCCTGCCCCCTCCCAAGTCCCTGCCCCTGGAAAGTCCCAATCCCCTCCAAAGTCCCTGCCCCTCCCATGTCCCCAGTCCCCTCCCAAGTCCCCAATCCCCTCCCATGTCCCCAGTCCCCTCCCAAGTATCTGCCCCTCCCATGTCCCCAGTCCCCTCCTAAGTCCCTGCCTCTCCCACCTCCCCAGTCCCCTCCTAAGTCCCTGCCTCTCCCACGTCCCCAGTCCCCTCCCCAGTCCCTGCCCCTCCCATGTCCCCAGTCCCCTCCTAAGTCCCTGCCCCTCCCAAGTCCCTGCCCCTCCCATGTCCCCAGTCTCCTCCCCAGTCCCTACCACTCCCAAATCCCTGCCCCTCCCATGTCTCCCGTTTCCTCCCAATTCCCTGCCCCTCCCATTTCCCCAATCCCCTACCAAGTCCCTGCTCCTCCCATGTCCCCATTCCCCGCCCAAGTCCCTGCCCCTCCCAAGTCCCACGTCCCCTCCCCAGTCCCTGCCCCTCCCATGTCCCCAGTCCCCTCCCCAGTCCCTGCCCCTCCCAAGTCCCTGCCCCTCCCATGTCCCCAGTCACCTCCAAAGTCCGTGCCCCTCCCATGTCCCCAGTCCCCTCCCAAGTCCCTGCCCCTCCCAAGTCCCTGCCCCTCCAATATCCCCAGTCCCCTCCCCAATTCCTGCCTCTCCTATTTCCCCAGTCCCCTCCCCTACCAAGTCCCTGCCCCTCCCATGTCCCCAGTCCCCTCCCCAGTCCCTGCCACTCCCAAGTCCCTGCCCCTCCCATGTCCCCAATCCCCTCCCTAGTCCCTGCCACTCCCATTTCCACAGTCCCCTCCCAAGTCCCTGCCCCTCCCATTTCTCCTGTCCCCTCCCTAGTCCCTGCCCCTCCCAAGTCCCCAGTACCCTCCCCAGTCCCTGCCCCTCCCATGTCCCGACTCCCCACCCAAGTCCCTGCCCCTCCCAAGTCCCCAGTCCCCTCCCAAGTCCCTGAAACTCACATGTCCCCAGTCCCTTCCCCAGTCCCTGCCCCTCCCATGTCCCCAGTCCCCTCCCCAGTCCCTACCACTCCCAACTCCCTGCCCCTCCCATGTCTCCCGTCCCCTCCCAATTCCCTCCCCCTCCAATTTCCCCAATCCCCTACCAAGTCCCTGCCCCTCCCATGTCCCCAGTCCCCTCCCCAGTCCCTGCCACTCCCAAGTCCCTGCCCCTCTCATGTCCCCAGTCCCCTTCCCAATCCTTGCCCCTCCCATGTCCCCAGTCCCCTCCCAAGTCCACAGTCCCCTACCCAGTCCCTGACCCTCCCATGTCCCCAGTCCCCACCCAAGTCCCTGCCCCTCCCAAGTCCCCAGTCCCTTCCCAAGTCCCTGCCCCTCCCATGTCCCCAGTCCCCTCCCCACTTCCTGCCTCTCCCATTTCCCCAGTCGCCTCCCCTACCAAGTCCCTGCCCCTCCCATGTCCCCAGTCCCCTCCCCACTCCCTGCCACTCCCAAGTCCCTGCCCCTCCCATGTCCCCAATCCCCTCCCTAGTCCCTGCCCCTCCCATTTGTCCAGTCCCCTCCCAAGTCCCTGCCCCTCCCAAGTCCCCAGTCCCCTCCCCAGTCCCTGCCCCTCCCATGTCCCCACTCCCCACCCAAGTCCATGGCCCTCCCAAGTCCCCAGTACCCTCCCAAGTCCCTGCCCCTCCCATGTCCCCACTCCCCTCCCCAGTCCCTGCCCCTCCCATGTCCCCAGTCCCCTCCCAAATCCTTGCCCCTCCTATGTCCCCAGTCCCCTCCCAAGTCCCTGGCCCTCCCATGTCCCCAGTCCCCTCCCCACTACCTGCCCCTCCCAAGTCCCTGCCCCTCCCATGTCCCCAGTCCCCTCCCTAGTCCCTGCCCCTCCCATGTCCCCAGTCCCCTCCCAAGTCCCTGCACTCCCATGTCCCCAGTCCCCTCCCCAGTCCCTGCCCCTCCCAAGTCCCCAGTCTCCTAACCAGTCCCTGACCCTCCCATGTCCCCAGTCCCCACCCAAGTCCCTGCCCCTCCCAAGTCCCCAGTCCCCTCCCCAGTCCCTGCCCCTTCCATGTCCCCAGTCCCCTCCCAAGTCCCTGTCCTTCCCAAGCCTTGCCTCTCCCAATTCCCCAGTCCCTTCCCCAGTCCCTGCCACTCCAAGGTCCCTGCCCCGCCCATTTCCCCATTCCCCTCCCAAGTCCCTGCCCCTCCCCTGTCCCTGCCCCTCCCAAGTCCCTGCCCCACCCATGTCCCCAATCCCCTCCCAAGTCCCTGTCCCCCCAAGTCCCCAGTCCCCTCCCATGTCCCCAGTCCCCTTCCCAGTCCCTGCCCCTCCCAAGTCCCTGCCCCTCCCATGTCCCCAGTCCCCTCCCATGTCCCCAGTCCCCTCCCAAGTCCTTGCCACTCCCAAGTCCCTTCCCCTCCCATGTCCCCACTCCCCTACCCAGTTCCTGCACCTCCCCACTCCCTGCCCCTCCAATGTCCACAGTTCCCTCCCAAGTCCCTGCCACTCCCATGTCCCCAGTCCCCTCCCAAGTCCCTGCCCCTCCCATGTCCCCAGTCCCCTCCCAAGTCCCTGCCCCTCCCAAGTCCCTGCCCCTCCCATGTCTCCAGTCCCCTCCCCAGTTCCTGCCCCTCCCAAGTCCCTGCCCCTCCCATGTCTCCAGTCCCCTCCCATGTCCCCGGTCCCCTCCCAAGTCCCTGCCTCTCCCATGTCTCCAGTCCCCTCCCCAGTCCCTGCCCCTCCAAAGTCCCTAATCCCCTCCCAAGTCCCCAGTCCCCTCCCCAGTCCCTGCCCCTCCCATGTCCCCAGTCCCCTCCCCAGTCCCTACCACTCCCAACTCCCTGCCCCTCCCATGTCTCCAGTCCCCTCCCAAGTCCCTGCCCCTCCCAAGTCCCCTGTCCCCTACCAAGTCCCTGCCACTCCCATGTCCCAAGTCCCCACGCAAGTCCCTGTCCCTCCCTAGTCCCCTCCCCAGTCCCTGCCCCTCCCCAGTCCCTGCCACTCCCATGTCCCTGCCCCTCCCATGTCCCCAGTCCACTCCCCAGTCCCTGCCCCTCCCATGTCTCCAGTCCCCACCCAAGTCCCTGCCCCTCCCACGTCCCCAGTCCCCTCCCAAGTCCCCAATCCCCTCCCATGTCCCCAGTCGCCTCCCAAGTCCCTGCCCCTCCCATGTCCCCAGTGCCCTCCTAAGTCCCTGCCTCTCCCAAGTCCCTGCCCCTCCCATGTCCCCAGTCCCCTCCCCAGTCCCTACCACTCCCAACTCCCTGCCCCTCCCATGTTTCCCGTCCCCTCCCAATTCCCTGCCCCTCCCATTTCCCCAATCCCCTACCAAGTCCCTGCTCCTCCCATGTCCCCATTCCCCGCCCAAGTCCCTGCCCCTCCCAAGTCCCAAGTCCCTTCCCCAGTCCCTGCCCCTCCCATGTCCCCAGTCCCCTCCCCAGTCCCTGCCCCTCCCAAGTCCCTGCCCCTCCAATGTACCCAGTCCCCTCCCCAGTTCCTGCCTCTCCTATTTCCCCAGTCCCCTCCCCTACCAAGTCCCTGCCCCTCCCATGTCCCCAGTCCCCTCCCCAGTCCCTGCCACTCCCAAGTCCCTGCCCCTCCCATGTCCCCAATCCCCTCCCTAGTCCCTGCCCCTCCCATTTCCACAGTCCCCTCCCAAGTCCTTGCCCCTCCCATTTCTCCAGTCCCCTCCCAAGTCCCTGCCCCTCCCAAGTCCCCAGTCCCCTCCCCAGTCCCTGCCCCTCCTATGTCCCGACTCCCCACCCAAGTCCCTGCCCCTCCCAAGTCCCCAGTCCCCTCCCAAGTCCCTGAACCTCCCATGTCCCCAGTCCCCTGCCCAGTCCCTGCCCCTCCCATGTCCCTGACCCTCCCTTGTCCACAGTCCCTTCCCCAGTCCCTGCCCCTCCCATGTCCCCAGTCCCCTCCCCAGTCCCTACCACTCCCAACTCCCTGCACCTCCCATGTCTCCCGTCCCCTCCCAAGTCCCTGCCCCTCCCATGTCCCCAGTCCCCTCCCCAGTCCCTGCCACTCCCAAGTCCCTTCCCCTCTCATGTCCCCAGTCCCCTTCCCAATCCTTGCCCCTCCCATGTCCCCAGTCCCCTCCCAAGTCCCCAGTCCCCTCCCCAGTCCCTGACCCTCCCATGTCCCCAGTCCACACCCAATTCCCTGCCCCTCCCAAGTCCCCAGTCCCCTCCCAAGTCTCTGACACTCCCTTGTCCCCAGTCCCCTCCCCAGTCCCAGCCACTACCAATTCCCTGCCCCTCCCATGTCCCCAGTCCCCTCCCCAGTCCCTGCCCCTACCCAGTCCCTGCCCCTCCCATTTCCCCAGTCCCTACACCATTCCCTGCCCCTCCCATGTCTCCAGTCACCTCCCAAGTCCCTGCCCCTCCCATGTCCCCAGTCCCCTCCCCAGTCCCTGCCCCTCCCATTTCCCCAATCCCCTACCAAGTCCCTGCTCCTCCCATGTTCCCATTCCCCGCCCAAGTCCCTGCCCCTCCCAAGTCCCAAGTCCCCTCCCCAGTCCCTGCCCCTCCCATGTCCCCAGTCCCCTCCCCAGTCCCTGCCCCTCCCAAGTCCCTGCCCCTCCCATGTCCCCAGTCACCTCCAAAGTCCGTGCCCCTCCCATGTCCCCAGTCCCCTCCCAAGTCCCTGCCCCTCCCAAGTCCCTGCCCCTCCAATATCCCCAGTCCCCTCCCCAGTTCCTGCCTCTCCCGTTTCCCCAGTCCCCTCCCCAGTCCCCTCCCCTCCCAAGTCCCTGCCCCTCCCATGTCCCCAGTCCCCTCCCCAGTCCCTGCCACTCCCAAGTCCCTGCCCCTCCCATGTCCCCAATCCCCTCCCTAGTCCCTGCCCCTCCCATGTCCCCAGTCCCCTCCCCAGTCCCTGCCCCTGGAAAGTCCCAATCCCCTACCAAGTCCCTGAACCTCCCATGTCCCCAGTCCCCTCCCCAGTCCCTGCCCCTCCCATGTCCCTGAACCTCCCTTGTCCCCAGTCCCTTCCCCAGTCCCTGCCCCTCCCATGTCCCCAGTCCCCTCCCAAGTCCCTGCCCCTGGAAAGTCCCAATCCCCTCCCAAGTCCCTGCCCCTCCCATGTCTCCAGTTTCCTCCCCAGTCCCTGCCACTCCCAAGTCCCTGCCCCTCCCACGTCCCCAATCCCCTCCCTAGTCCCTGCCCCTCCCATTTCCCCAGTCCCCTCCCAAGTCCGTGCCCCTCCCATGTCCCCAGTCCCCTCCCAAGTCCCCAGTCCCCTCCCAAGTCCCTGCCCCTCCCTTGTGCCCAGTCCCCTCCCCATTCCCTGCCCCTCCCATGTCCCCAGTCCCCACCCAAGTCCCCAGTCCCCTCCCAAGTCCCCAGTCCCCTCCCCAGTCCTTGCCCCTCCCATGTCCCCAGTCACCTCCCAAGTCCCTGCCCCTCCCATGTCCCCAGTCCCCTCCCCAGTCCCTGCCCCTCCCATTTCCCCAATCCCCTACCAAGTCCCTGCTCCTCCCATGTCCCCATTCCCCTCCCCAGTCCTTGCCCCTCCCATGTCCCCAGTCCCCTCCCCAGTCCCTGCCTCTCCCATTTCCCCAGTCCCCTCCCCAGTCCCCTCCCCTCCCAAGTCCCTGCCCCTCCCATGTCCCCAGTCCACTCCCCAGTCCCTGCCACTCCCATGTCCCTGCCCCTCCCATGTCCCCAGTCCACTCCCCAGTCCCTGCCCCTCCCATGTCCCCAGTCCCCACCCAAGTCCCTGCCCCTCCCAAGTCCCCATTCCCCTCCCCAGTCCCTGCCCCTTCCATGTCCCCAGTCCCCTCCCAAGTCCCTGTCCTTCCCAAGCCTTGCCCCTCCCAATTCCCCAGTCCCTTCCCCAGTCCCTGCCACTCCCAAGTCCCTGCCCCGCCCATTTCCCCATTCCCCTCCCAAGTCCCTGCCCCTCCCCTGTCCCTGCCCCTCCCAAGTCCCTGCCCCACCCATGTCCCCAATCCCCTCCCAAGTCCCTGGCCCTCCCCAGTCCCCAGTCCCCTCCCATGTCCCTAGTCCCCTTCCCAGTCCCTGCCCCTCCCAAGTCCCTGCCCCTCCCATGTCCCCAGTCCCCTCCCATGTCCCCAGTCCCCTCCCAAGTCCTTGCCCCTCCCAAGTCCCTTCCCCTCCCATGTCCCCACTCCCCTACCCAGTTCCTGCACCTCCCCAGTCCGTGCCCCTCCAATGTCCACAGTTACCTCCCAAGTCCCTGCCACTCCCATGTACCCTGCCCCCTCCCAAGTCCCTGCCCCTCCCATGTCCCCAGTCCCCTCCCAAGTCCCTGCCCCTCCCAAGTCCCTGCCCCTCCCATGTCTCCAGTCCCCTCCCCAGTCCCTGCCCCTCCCAAGTCCCTGCCCCTCCCATGTCCCCAGTTCCCTCCTAAGTCCCTGCCCCTCCCAAGTCCCTGCCCCTCCCATGTCCCCAGTCCCCTCCCCTGTCCCTACCACTCCCAACTCCCTGCCCCTCCCATGTCTCCAGTCCCCTCCCAAGTCCCTGCCCCTCCCAAGTCCCCTGTCCCCTCCCCAGTCCCTGCCCCTCCCCAGTCCCTGCCACTCCCATATCCCTGCCCCTCCCATGTCCCCAGTCCCCTCCCCATTCCCTGCCCCTCCCATGTCCCCAGTCCCCTCCCAAGTCCCCAGTCCCCTCCCAAGTCCCCAGTCCCCTCCCCAGTCCTTGCCCCTCCCATGTCTCCAGTCCCCACCCAAGTCAGTGCCCCTCACAACTCCCCAGTCCCCTCCCAAGTCCCTGCCCCTGGAAAGTCCCAATCCCCTCCAAAGTCCCTGCCCCTCCCATGTCCCCAGTCCCCTCCCAAGTCCCCAATCCCCTCCCATGTCCCCAGTCCCCTCCCAAGTCCCTGCCCCTCCCATGTCCCCAGTCCACTCCCCAGTCCCTGCCCCTCCCATGTCTCCAGTCCCCACCCAAGTCAGTGCCCCTCACAACTCCCCAGTCCCCTCCCAAGTCCCTGCCCCTGGAAAGTCCCAATCCCCTCCAAAGTCCCTGCCCCTCCCATGTCCCCAGTCCCCTCCCAAGTCCCCAATCCCCTCCCATGTCCCCAGTCCCCTCCCAAGTCCCTGCCCCTCCCATGTCCCCAGTCCCCTCCTAAGTCCCTGCCTCTCCCACGTCCCCAGTCCCCTCCCCAGTCCCTGCCTCTCCCACGTCCCCAGTCCCCTCCCCAGTCCCTGCCCCTCCCATGTCCCCAGTCCCCTCCTAAGTCCCTGCCCCTCCCAAGTCCCTGCCCCTCCCATGTCCCCAGTCCCCTCCCCAGTCCCTACCACTCCCAACTCCCTGCCCCTCCCATGTCTCCCGTTTCCTCCCAATTCCCTGCCCCTCCCATTTCCCCAATCCCCTACCAAGTCCCTGCTCCTCCCATGTCCCCATTCCCCGCCCAAGTCCCTGCCCCTCCCAAGTCCCACGTCCCCTCCCCATTCCCTGCCCCTCCCATGTCCCCAGTCCCCTCCCCAGTCCCTGCCCCTCCCAAGTCCCTGCCCCTCCCATGTCCCCAGTCACCTCCAAAGTCCGTGCCCCTCCCATGTCCCCAGTCCCCTCCCAAGTCCCTGCCACTCCCAAGTCCCTGCCCCTCCAATATCCCCAGTCCCCTCCCCAGTTCCTGCCTCTCCTATTTCCCCAGTCCCCTCCCCTACCAAGTCCCTGCCCCTCCCATGTCCCCAGTCCCCTCCCCAGTCCCTGCCACTCCCAAGTCCCTGCCCCCCCCATGTCCCCAATCCCCTCCCTAGTCCCTGCCACTCCCATTTCCACAGTCCCCTCCCAAGTCCCTGCCCCTCCCATTTCTCCAGTCCCCTCCCAAGTCCCTGCCCCTCCCAAGTCCCCAGTCCCCTCCCCAGTCCCTGCCCCTCCCATGTCCCGACTCCCCACCCAAGTCCCTGCCCCTCCCAAGTCCCCAGTCCCCTCCCAAGTCCCTTAAACTCCCATGTCCCCAGTCCCCTCCCAAGTCCCTGAAACTCCCATGTCCCCAGTCCCCTCCCCAGTCCCTGCCCCTCCCATGTCCCTGACCCTCCCTTGTCCCCAGTCCCTTCCCCAGTCCCTGCCCCTCCCATGTCCCCAGTCCCCTCCCCAGTCCCTACCACTCCCAACTCCCTGCCCCTCCCATGTCTCCCGTCCCCTCCCAATTCCCTCCCCCTCCCATTTCCCCAATCCCCTACCAAGTCCCTGCCCCTCACATGTCCCCAGTCCCCTCCCCAGTCCCTGCCACTCCCAAGTCCCTGCCCCTCTCATGTCCCCAGTCCCCTTCCCAATCCTTGCCCCTCCCATGTCCCCAGTCCCCTCCCAAGTCCACAGTCCCCTACCCAGTCCCTGACCCTCCCATGTCCCCAGTCCCCACCCAAGTCCCTGCCCCTCCCAAGTCCCCAGTCCCATCCCAAGTCCCTGCCCCTCCCATGTCCCCAGTCCCCTCCCCACTTCCTGCCTCTCCCATTTCCCCAGTCGCCTCCCCTACCAAGTCCTTGCCCCTCCCATGTCCCCAGTCCCCTCCCCAGTCCCTGCCACTCCCAAGTCCCTGCCCCTCCCATGTCCCCAATCCCCTCCCTAATCCCTGCCCCTCCCATTTGTCCAGTCCCCTCCCAAGTCCCTGCCCCTCCCAAGTCCCCAGTCCCCTCCCCAGTCCCTGCCCCTCCCATGTCCCCACTCCCCACCCAAGTCCATGGCCCTCCCAAGTCCCCAGTACCCTCCCAAGTCCCTGCCCCTCCCATGTCCCCACTCCCCTCCCCAGTCCCTGCCCCTCCCATGTCCCCACTCCCCTCCCAAATCCCTGCCCCTCCTATGTCCCCAGTCCCCTCCCAAGTCCCTGGCCCTCCCATGTCCCCAGTCCCCTCCCCACTACCTGCCCCTCCCAAGTCCCTGCCCCTCCCATGTCCCCAGTCCCCTCCCTAGTCCCTGCCCCTCCCATGTCCCCAGTCCCCTCCCAAGTCCCTGCACTCCCATGTCCCCAGTCCCCTCCCCAGTCCCTGTCCCTCCCAAGTCCCCAGTCTCCTAACCAGTCCCTGACACTCCCATGTCCCCAGTCCCCACCCAAGTCCCTGCCCCTCCCAAGTCCCCAGTCCCCTCCCCAGTCCCTGCCCCTTCCATGTCCCCAGTCCCCTCCCAAGTCCCTGTCCTTCCCAAGCCTTGCCTCTCCCAATTCCCCAGTCCCTTCCCCAGTCCCTGCCACTCCAAGGTCCCTGCCCCGCACATTTCCCCATTCCCCTCCCAAGTCCCTGCCCCTCCCCTGTCCCTGCCCCTCCCAAGTCCCTGCCCCACCCATGTCCCCAATCCCCTCCCAAGTCCCTGGCCCTCCCAAGTCCCCAGTCCCCTCCCATGTCCCCAGTCCCCTTCCCAGTCCCTGCCCCTCCCAAGTCCCTGCCCCTCCCATGTCCCCAGTCCCCTCCCATGTCCCCAGTCCCCTCCCAAGTCCTTGCCACTCCCAAGTCCCTTCCCCTCCCATGTCCCCACTCCCCTACCCAGTTCCTGCACCTCCCCACTCCCTGCCCCTCCAATGTCCACAGTTCCCTCCCAAGTCCCTGCCACTCCCATGTCCCCTGTCCCCTCCTAAGTCCCTGCCCCTCCCATGTCCCCAGTCCCCTCCCAAGTCCCTGCCCCTCCCAAGTCCCTGCCCCTCCCATGTCTCCAGTCCCCTCCCCAGTTCCTGCCCCTCCCAAGTCCCTGCCCCTCCCATGTCTCCAGTCCCCTCCCATGTCCCCGGTCCCCTCCCAAGTCCCTGCCTCTCCCATGTCCCCAGTCCCCTCCCCAGTCCCTGCCCCTCCAAAGTCCCTAATCCCCTCCCAAGTCCCCAGTCCCCTCCCAAGTCCCTGTCCCTCCCAAGTCCTTGCCCCTCCCAAGTCCCCAGTCCCCTCCCCAGTCCCTGCCTCTCCTAAGTCCCCAGTCCCCTCCCCAGTCCCTGCCCCTCCCATGTCCCCAGTCCCCTCCCCAGTCCCTACCACTCCCAACTCCCTGCCCCTCCCATGTCTCCAGTCCCCTCCCAAGTCCCTGCCCCTCCCAAGTCCCCTGTCCCCTACCAAGTCCCTGCCACTCCCATGTCCCAAGTCCCCACGCAAGTCCCTGCCCCTCCCTAGTCCCCTCCCCAGTCCCTGCCCCTCCCCAGTCCCTGCCACTCCCATGTCCCTGCCCCTCCCATGTCCCCAGTCCACTCCCCAGTCCCTGCCCCTCCCATGTCTCCAGTCCCCACCCAAGTCCCTGCCCCTCCCATGTCCCCAGTCCCCTCCCAAGTCCCCAATCCCCTCCCATGTCCCCAGTCGCCTCCCAAGTCCCTGCCCCTCCCATGTCCCCAGTCCCCTCCTAAGTCCCTGCCTCTCCCAAGTCCCTGCCCCTCCCATGTCCCCAGTCCCCTCCCCAGTCCCTACCACTCCCAACTCCCTGCCCCTCCCATGTCTCCCGTCCCCTCCCAATTCCCTGCCCCTCCCATTTCCCCAATCCCCTACCAAATCCCTGCTCCTCCCATGTCCCCATTCCCCGCCCAAGTCCCTGCCCCTCCCAAGTCCCAAGTCCCCTCCCCAGTCCCTGCCCCTCCCATGTCCCCAGTCCCCTCCCCAGTCCCTGCCCCTCCCAAGTCCCTGCCCCTCCAATGTACCCAGTCCCCTCCCCAGTTCCTGCCTCTCCTATTTCCCCAGTCCCCTCCCCTACCAAGTCCCTGCCCCTCCCATGTCCCCAGTCCCCTCCCCAGTCCCTGCCACTCCCAAGTCCCTGCCCCTCCCATGTCCCCAATCCCCTCCCTAGTCCCTGCCCCTCCCATTTCCACAGTCCCATCCCAAGTCCCTGCCCCTCCCATTTCTCCAGTCCCCTCCCAAGTCCCTGCCCCTCCCAAGTCCCCAGTCCCCTCCCCAGTCCCTGCCCCTCCCATGTCCCGACTCCCCACCCAAGTCCCTGCCCCTCCCAAGTCCCCAGTCCCCTCCCAAGTCCCTGAACCTCCCATGTCCCCAGTCCCCTGCCCAGTCCCTGCCCCTCCCATGTCCCTGACCCTCCCTTGTCCACAGTCCCTTCCCCAATCCCTGCCCCTCCCATGTCCCCAGTCCCCTCCCCAGTCCCTACCACTCCCAACTCCCTGCACCTCCCATGTCTCCCGTCCCCTCCCAAGTCCCTGCCCCTCCCATGTCCCCAGTCCCCTCCCCAGTCCCTGCCACTCCCAAGTCCCTTCCCCTCTCATGTCCCCAGTCCCCTTCCCAATCCTTGCCCCTCCCATGTCCCCAGTCCCCTCCCAAGTCCCCAGTCCCCTCCCCAGTCCCTGACCTTCCCATGTCCCCAGTCCACACCCAATTCCCTGCCCCTCCCATGTCCCCAGTCCCCTCCCCAGTCCCTGCCCCTACCCAGTCCCTGCCCCTCCCATTTCCCCAGTCCCCACCCCATTCCCTGCCCCTGCCAAGTCCCTGCCCCGCCCAAGTCCCCAGTCCCCTCCCCAGTCCCTTGCCCCTCCCATGTCTCCAGTCACCTGCCAAGTCCCTGCCCCTCCCATGTCCCCAGTCCCCTCCCCAGTCCCTGCCCCTCCCATTTCCCCAATCCCCTACCAAGTCCCTGCTCCTCCCATGTTCCCATTCCCCGCCCAAGTCCCTGCCCCTCCCAAGTCCCCAGTCCCCTCCCCAGTCCCTGCCCCTCCCATGTCCCCAGTCCCCTCCCCAGTCCCTGCCCCTCCCAAGTCCCTGCCCCTCCCATGTCCCCAGTCACCTCCAAAGTCCGTGCCCCTCCCATGTCCCCAGTCCCCTCCCAAGTCCCTGCCCCTCCCAAGTCCCTGCCCCTCCAATATCCCCAGTCCCCTCCCCAGTTCCTGCCTCTCCCATTTCCCCAGTCCCCTCCCCAGTCCCCTCCCCTCCCAAGTCCCTGCCCCTCCCATGTCCCCAGTCCCCTCCCCAGTCCCTGCCACTCCCAAGTCCCTGCCCCTCCCATGTCCCCAATCCCCTCCCTGGGCCCTGCCCCTCCCATGTCCCCAGTCCCCTCCCCAGTCTCCGCCCCTGGAAAGTCCCAATCCCCTCCCAAGTCCCTGAACCTCCCATGTCCCCAGTTCCCTCCCCAGACCCTGCCCCTCCCATGTCCCTGAACCTCCCTTGTCCCCAGTCCCTTCCCCAGTCCCTGCCCCTCCCATGTCCCCAGTCCCCTCCCAAGTCCCTGCCCCTGGAAAGTCCCAATCCCCTCCCAAGTCCCTGCCCCTCCCATGTCTCCAGTTTCCTCCCCAGTCCCTGCCACTCCCAAGTCCCTGCCCCTCCCACGTCCCCAATCCCCTCCCTAGTCCCTGCCCCTCCCATTTCCCCAGTCCCCTCCCAAGTCCGTGCCCCTCCCATGTCCCCAGTCCCCTCCCAAGTCCCCAGTCCACTCCCAAGTCCCTGCCCCTCCCTTGTGCCCAGTCCCCTCCCCATTCCCTGCCCCTCCCATGTCCCCAGTCCCCACCCAAGTCCCCAGTCCCCTCCCAAGTCCCCAGTCCCCTCCCCAGTCCTTGCCCCTCCCATGTCCCCAGTCACCTCCCAAGTCCCTGCCCCTCTCATGTCCCCAGTCCCCTCCCCAGTCCCTGCCCCTCCCATTTCCCCAATCCCCTACCAAGTCCCTGCTCCTCCCATGTCCCCATTCCCCTCCCCAGTCCTTGCCCCTCCCATGTCCCCAGTCCCCTCCCCAGTCCCTGCCTCTCCCATTTCCCCAGTCCCCTCCCCAGTCCCCGCCCCTCCCAAGTCCCTGCCCCTCCCATGTCCCCAGTCCCCTCCCCAGTCCCTGCCCCTCCCAAGTCCCTGCCCCTCCCATGTCCCCAGTCACCTCCAAAGTCCGTGCCCCTCCCATGTCCACAGTCCCCTCCCAAGTCCCTGCCCCTCCCAGTCCCTGCCCCTCCAATATCCCCAGTCCCCTCCCCAGTTCCTGCCTCTCCCATTTCCCCAGTCCCCTCCCCAGTCCCCTCCCCTCCCAAGTCCCTGCCCCTCCCATGTCCCCAGTCCCCTCCCCCAGTCCCTGCCACTCCCAAGTCCCTGCCCCTCCCATGTCCCCAATCCCCTCCCTGGGCCCTGCCCCTCCCATGTCCCCAGTCCCCCTCCCCAGTCTCCGCCCCTGGAAAGTCCCAATCCCCTCCCAAGTCCCTGAACCTCCCATGTCCCCAGTTCCCTCCCCAGTCCCTGCCCCTCCCATGTCCCTGAACCTCCCTTGTCCCCAGTCCCTTCCCCAGTCCCTGCCCCTCCCATGTCCCCAGTCCCCTCCCAAGTCCCTGCCCCTGGAAAGTCCCAATCCCCTCCAAGTCCCTGCCCCTCCCATGTCTCCAGTTTCCTCCCCAGTCCCTGCCACTCCCAAGTCCCTGCCCCTCCCACGTCCCCAATCCCCTCCCTAGTCCCTGCCCCTCCCATTTCCCCAGTCCCCTCCCAAGTCCGTGCCCCCCTTCCCATGTCCCCAGTCCCCTCCCAAGTCCCCAGTCCCCTCCCAAGTCCCTGCCCCTCCCTTGTGCCCAGTCCCCTCCCCATTCCCTGCCCCTCCCATGTCCCCAGTCCCCACCCAAGTCCCCAGTCCCCTCCCAAGTCCCCAGTCCCCTCCCCAGTCCTTGCCCCTCCCATGTCCCCAGTCACCTCCCAAGTCCCTGCCCCTCTCATGTCCCCAGTCCCCTCCCCAGTCCCTGCCCCTCCCATTTCCCCAATCCCCTACCAAGTCCCTGCTCCTCCCATGTCCCCATTCCCCTCCCCAGTCCTTGCCCCTCCCATGTCCCCAGTCCCCTCCCCAGTCCCTGCCTCTCCCATTTCCCCAGTCCCCTCCCCAGTCCCCTCCCCTCCCAAGTCCCTGCCCCTCCCATGTCCCCAATCCCCTCCCCAGTCCCATGCCACTCCCATGTCCCTGCCCCTCCCATGTCCCCAGTCCACTCCCAGTCCCTGCCCCTCCCATGTCCCCAGTCCCCACCCAAGTCCCTGCCCCTCCCAAGTCCCCAGTCCCCTCCCCAGTCCCTGCCCCTTCCATGTCCCCAGTCCCCTCCCAAGTCCCTGTCCTTCCCAAGCCTTGCCCCTCCCAATTCCCCAGTCCCTTCCCCAGTCCCTGCCACTTCCCAAGTCCCTGCCCCGCCCATTTCCCCATTCCCCTCCCAAGTCCCTGCCCCTCCCCTGTCCCTGCCCCTCCCAAGTCCCTGCCCCACCCATGTCCCCAATCCCCTCCCAAGTCCCTGGCCCTCCCAAGTCCCCAGTCCCCTCCCATGTCCCTAGTCCCCTTCCCAGTCCCTGCCCCTCCCAAGTCCCCTGCCCCCTCCCATGTCCCCAGTCCCCTCCCATGTCCCCAGTCCCCTCCCAAGTCCTTGCCCCTCCCAAGTCCCTTCCCCTCCCATGTCCCCACTCCCCTACCCAGTTCCTGCACCTCCCCAGTCCGTGCCCCTCCAATGTCCACAGTTCCCTCCCAAGTCCCTGCCACTCCCATGTACCCTGCCCCCTCCCAAGTCCCTGCCCCTCCCATGTCCCCAGTCCCCCTCCCAAGTCCCTGCCCCTCCCAAGTCCCTGCCCCTCCCATGTCTCCAGTCCCCTCCCCCAGTCCCTGCCCCTCCCAAGTCCCTGCCCCTCCCATGTCCCCAGTTCCCTCCTAAGTCCCTGCCCCTCCCAAGTCCCTGCCCCTCCCATGTCCCCAGTCCCCTCCCTGTCCCTACCACTCCCAACTCCCTGCCCCTCCCATGTCTCCAGTCCCCTCCCAAGTCCGTGCCCCTCCCAAGTCCCCTGTCCCCTCCCCAGTCCCTGCCCCTCCCCAGTCCCTGCCACTCCCATGTCCCTGCCCCTCCCATGTCCCCAGTCCCCTCCCCATTCCCTGCCCCTCCCATGTCCCCAGTCCCCTCCCAAGTCCCCAGTCCCCTCCCAAGTCCTCAGTCCCCTCCCCAGTCCTTGCCCCTCCCATGTCCCCAGTCACATCCCAAGTCCCTGCCCCTCCCATGTCCCCAGTCCCCTCCCCAGTCCCTGCCCCTCCCATTTCCCCAATCCCCTACCAAGTCCCTGCTCCTCCCATGTCCCCATTCCCCGCCCAAGTCCCTGCCCCTCCCAAGTCCCCAGTCCCCTCCCCAGTCCTTGCCCCTCCCATGTCCCCAGTCACCTCCAAAGTCCGTGCCCCTCCCATGTCCCCAGTCCCCTCCCAAGTCCCTACCACTCCCAAGTCCCTGCCCCTCCCATGTCCCCAGTCCCCTCCCCAGTCCCTGCCACTCCCAAGTCCCTGCCCCTCCAATGTCCCCAGTCCCCTCCCCAGTCCCTGCCTCTCCCATTTCCCCAGTCCCCTCCCCAGTCCCCTCCCCTCCCAAGTCCCTGCCCCTCCCATGTCCCCAGTCCCCTCCCCAGTCCCTGCCACGCCCATGTCCCTGCCCCTCCCATGTCCCCAGTCCACTCCCCAGTCCCTGCCCCTCCCATGTCCCCAGTCCCCACCCAAGTCCCTGCCCCTCCCAAGTCCCCAGTCCCCACCCAGTCCCTGCCCCTTCCATGTCCCCAGTCCCCTCCCAAGTCCCTGTCCCTCCCAGGCCTTGCCCCTCCCAATTCCCCAGTCCCTTCCCCAGTCCCTGCCACTCCAAGTCCCTGCCCCGCCCATTTCCCCATTCCCCTCCCAAGTCCCTGCCCCTCCCCTGTCCCTGCCCCTCCCAAGTCCCTGCCCCACCCATGTCCCCAATCCCTCCCAAGTCCCTGCCCCTCCCATGTCCCCAGTCCCCTCCCATGTCCCCAGTCCCCTCCCAAGTCCTTGCCCCTCCCAAGTCCCCTTCCCCTCCCATGTCCCCACTCCCCTACCCAGTTCCTGCACCTCCCCAGTCCCCTGCCCCTCCAATGTCCACAGTTCCCTCCCAAGTCCCTGCCACTCCCATGTCCCCTGCCCCCTCCCAAGTCCCTGCCCCTTCCATGTCCCCAGTCCCCTCCCAAGTCCCTGCCCCTCCCAAGTCCCTGCCCCTCCCATGTCTCCAGTCCAATCCCATGTCCCCGGACCCTTCCCAAGTCCCTGCCTCTCCCATGTCCCCAGTCCCCTCCCCAGTCCCTGCCCCTCCAAAGTCCCTAATCCCCTCCAAAGTCCCCAGTCCCCTCCCAAGTCCCTGTCCCTCCAAGTCCTTGCCCCTCCCAAGTCCCCAGTCCCCTCCCCAGTCCCTGCCTCTCCTAAGTCCCCAGTCCCCTCCCCAGTCCCTGCCCCTCCCTTGTCCCCAGTCCCCTCCTAAGTCCCTGCCCCTCCCAAGTCCCTGCCCCTCCCATGTCCCCAGTCCCCTCCCCAGTCCCTACCACTCCCAACTCCCTGCCCCTCCCATGTCTCCAGTCCCCTCCCAAGTCCCTGCCCCTCCCAAGTCCCCTCCCAAGTCCCTGCCACTTACCCATGTCCCCATTCCCCACCAAAGTCCCTGCCCCTCCCTAGTCCCCTCCCCAGTCCCTGCCCCTCCCCAGTCCCTGCCACTCCCATGTCCCTGCCCCTCCCATGTCCCCAGTCCACTCCCCAGTCCCTGCCCCTCCCAACTCCCCAGTCCCCTCCCAAGTCCCTGCCCCTGGAAAGTCCCCAATCCCCTCCCAAGTCCCTGCCCCTCCCATGTCCCCAGTCCCCTCCCAAGTCCCCAATCCCCTCCCATGTCCCCAGTCCCCTCCCAAGTCCCTGCCCCTCCATGTCCCCAGTCCCCTCCCCAGTCCCTGCCACTCCCATGTCCCCAGTCCCCTCCCCAGTCCCTGCCACTCCCAAGTCCCTGCCCCTCCCATGTCCCCAATCCCCTCCCTATTCCCTGCCCCTCCCATTTCCACAGTCCCCTCCCAAGTCCCTGCCCCTCCCATTTCTCCAGTCCCCTCCCAAGTCCCTGCCCCTCCCAAGTCCCCAGTCCCCTCCCCAGTCCCTGCCCCTCCCATGTCCCGACTCCCCTCCCAAGTCCCTGCCACTCCCATGTCCCCAGTCCCCTCCCCAGTCCCTGCCACTCCCAAGTCCCTGCCCCTCCAATGTCCCCAGTCCCCTCCCCAGTCCCTGCCTCTCCCATTTCCCCAGTCCCCTCCCCAGTCCCGTCCCCTCCCAAGTCCCTGCCCCTCCCATGTCCCCAGTCCCCTCCCCAGTCCCTGCCACTCCCAAGTCCCTGCCCCTCCCATGTCCCCAATCCCCTCCCAAGTCCCTGCCCCTCCCATGTCCCCAGTCCCCTCCCAAGTCCCCCAATCCCCTCCCATGTCCCCAGTCCCCTCCCCAAGTCCCTGCCCCTCCCATGTCCCCAGTCCCCTCCTAAGTCCCTGCCTCTCCCAAGTCCCCAGTCCCCTCCCCAGTCCCTGCCCCTCCCATCTCCCCAGTCCCCTCCGAAGTCCCTGCCCCTCCCAAGTCCCTGCCCCTCCCATGTCCCCAGACCCCTCCCCAGTCCCTACCACTCCCAACTCCCTGCCCCTCCCATGTCTCCCGTCCCCTCCCAATTCCCTGCCCCTCCCATTTCCCCAATCCCCTACCAAGTCCCTGCTCCTCCCATGTCCCCATTCCCCGCCAAAGTCCCTGCCTCTCCCAAGTACCAAGTCCCCTCCCCAGTCCCTGCCCCTCCCATGTCCCCAGTCCCCTCCCCAGTCCCTGCCCCTCCCAAGTCCCTGCCCCTCCCATGTCCCCAGTCACCTCCAAAGTCCGTGCCCCTCCCATGTCCCCAGTCCCCTCCAAGTCCTTGCCCCTCCCAAGTCCCTTCCCCTCCCATGTCCCACTCCCCTACCCAGTTCCTGCACCTCCCCAGTCCGTGCCCCTCCAATGTCCACAGTTCCCTCCCAAGTCCCTGCCACTCCCATGTACCCTGCCCCCTCCCAAGTCCCTGCCCCTCCCATTATCCCCAGTCCCCTCCAAGTCCCTGCCCCTCCCATGTCCCTGCCCCTCCCATGTCTCCAGTCCCCTCCCCAGTCCCTGCCCCTCCCAAGTCCCTGCCCCTCCCATGTCCCCAGTTCCCTCCTACGTCCCTGCCCCTCCCAAGTCCCTGCCCCTCCCCATGTCCCCAGTCCCCTCCCCAGTCCCTACCACTCCCAACTCCCTGCCCCTCCCATGTCTCCAGTCCCCTCCCAAGTCCCTGCCCCTCCCAAGTCCCCTGTCCCCTCCCAAGTCCCTGCCACTCCCATGTCCCAAGTCCCCACGCAAGTCCCTGCCCCTCCCTAGTCCCCCTCCCCAGTCCCTGCCCCTCCCCAGTCCCTGCCACTCCCATGTAACCTGCCCCCTCCCAAGTCCCTGCCCCTCCCATGTCCCCAGTCCCCTCCCAAGTCCCTGCCCCTCCCAAGTCCCTGCCCCTCCCATGTCTCCAGTCCCCTCCCCAGTCCCTGCCCCTCCCAAGTCCCTGCCCCTCCCATGTCTCCAGTCCCCCTCCCAAGTCCCTGTCCCTCCCAAGTCCTTGCCCCTCCCAAGTCCCCAGTCCCCTCCCCAGTCCCTGCCCCTCCCATGTCCCCCAGTCCCCTCCTAAGTCCCTGCCCCTCCCAAGTCCCTGCCCCTCCCATGTCCCCAGTCCCCTCCCCAGTCCCTACCACTCCCAACTCCCTGCCCCTCCCATGTCTCCAGTCCCCTCCCAAGTCCCTGCCCCTCCCAAGTCCCCAGTCCCCTCCCAAGTCCCTGCCACTCCCATGTCCCCATTCCCCACCCAAGTCCCTGCCCCTCCCTAGTCCCCTCCCCAGTCCCTGCCCCTCTCCAGTCCTGCCACTCCATGTCCCTGCCCCTCCCATGTCCCCAGTCCACTCCCCAGTCCCTGCCCCTCCCATGTCTCCAGTCCCCACCCAAGTCCCTGCCCCTCCCAACTCCCCAGTCCCCTCCCAAGTCCCTGCCCCTGGAAAGTCCCAATCCCCTCCCAAGTCCCTGCCCCTCCCATGTCCCCAGTCCCCTCCCAAATCCCCAATCCCCTCCCATGTCCCCAGTCCCCTCCCAAGTCCCTGCCCCTCCCATGGTCCCCAGTCCTCTCCTAAGTCCCTGCCTCTCCCAAGTCCCCAGTCCCCTCCCCAGTCCCTGCCCCTCCCATCTCCCCAGTCCCCTCCTAAGTCCCTGCCCCTCCCAAGTCCCTGCCCCTCCCATGTCCCCAGACCCCTCCCCAGTCCCTACCACTCCCAACTCCCTGCCCCTCCCATGTCTCCCGTCCCCTCCCTATTCCCTGCCCCTCCCATTTCCCCAATCCCCTACCAAGTCCCTGCTCCTCCCATGTTCCCATTCCCCGCCAAAGTCCCTGCCCCCCCCAAGTCCCAAGTCCCCTCCCAGTCCCTGCCCCTCCCATGTCCCCAGTCCCCTCCCCAGTCCCTGCCCCTCCCAAGTCCCTGCCCCTCCCATGTCCCCAGTCACCTCCAAAGTCCGTGCCCCTCCCATGTCCCCAGTCCCCTCCCAAGTCCCTGCCCCTCCCAAGTCCCTGCCCCTCCAAAGTCCCCAGTCCCCTCCCCAGTTCCTGCCTCTCCTATTTCCCCAGTCCCCTCCCCTACCAAGTCCCTGCCCCTCCCATGTCCCCAGTCCCCTCCCCAGTCCCTACCACTCCCAAGTCCCTGCCCCTCCCATGTCCCCAATCCCCTCCCAAGTCCCTGCCCCTCCCAAGTCCCCAGTCCCCTCCCCAGTCCCTGCCCCTCCCATGTCCCGACTCCCCTCCCAAGTGCCTGCCCCTCCCATGTCCCCAGTCCCCTCCCCAGTCCCTGCCACTCCCAAGTCCCTGCCCCTCCCATGTCCCCAATCCCCTCCCAAGTCCCTGCCCCTCCCATGTCCCCAGTCCCCTCCCAAGTCCCAAATCCCCTCCCATGTCCCCAGTCCCTCCCAAGTCCCTGCCCCTCCCATGTCCCCAGTCCCCTCCTAAGTCCCTGCCTCTCCCAAGTCCCCAGTCCCCTCCCCAGTCCCTGCCCCTCCCATCTCCCCAGTCCCTCCGAAGTCCCTGCCCCTCCAAGTCCCTGCCCCTCCCATGTCCCCAGACCCCTCCCCAGTCCCTACCACTACCAACTCCCTGCCCCTCCCATGTCTCCCGTCCCTTCCCAATTCCCTGGCCCTCCCATTTCCCCAATCCCCTACCAAGTCCTGCTCCTCCCATGTCCCCATTCCCCGCCAAAGTCCCTGCCCCTCCCAAGTCCCTCCCCAGTCCCTGCCCCTCCCATGTCCCCAGTCCCCTCCCATGTCCTTGCCCCTCCCAAGTCCCTTCCCCTCCCATGTCCCCACTCCCCTACCCAGTTCCTGCACCTCCCACTCCCTGCCCCTCCAATGTCCACAGTTCCCTCCCAAGTCCCTGCCACTCCCATGTACCCTGCCCCCTCCCAAGTCCCTGCCCCTCCCATGTCCCCAGTCCCCTCCCAAGTCCCTGCCCCTACCAAGTCCCTGCCCCTCCCATGTCTCCAGTCCCCTCCCCAGTCCCTGCCCCTCCCAAGTCCCTGCCCCTCCCATGTCCCCTGTTCCCTCCTAAGTCCCTGCCCCTCCCAAGTCCCTGCCCCTCCCATGTCCCCAGTCCCCTCCCCAGTCCCTACCACTCCCAACTCCCTGCCCCTCCCATGTCTCCAGTCCCCTCCCAAGTCCCTGCCCCTCCCAAGTCCCCTGTCCCCTCCCAAGTCCCTGCCACTCCCATGTCCCAAGTCCCCACGCAAGTCCCTGCCCCTCCCTACGTCCCCACTCCCCAGTCCCTGCCCCTCCTCAGTCCCTGCCACTCCCATGTCCCTGCCCCTCCCATGTCCCCAGTCCCCTCCCCATTCCCTGCCCCTCCCATATCCCCAGTCCCCTCCCAAGTCCCCAGTCCCCTCCCAAGTCCCCAGTCCCCTCCCCAGTCCTTGCCCCTCCCATGTCCCCAGTCACCTCCCAAGTCCCTGCCCCTCCCATGTCCCCAGTCCCCTCCCCAGTCCCTGCCCCTCGCATTTTCCCAATCCCCTACCAAGTCCCTGCTCCTCCCATGTCCCCATTCCCCGCCCAAGTCCCTGCCCCTCCCAAGTCCCCAGTCCCCTCCCCAGTCCTTGCCCCTCCCATGTCCCCAGTCACCTCCAAAGTCCGTGCCCCTCCCATGTCCCCAGTCCCCTCCCAAGTCCCTGCCCCTCCCAAGTCCCTGCCCCTCCCATGTCCCCAGTCCCCTCCCCAGTCCCTCCCTCTCCCATTTCCCCAAGTCCCCTCCCCAGTCCCCCTCCCCTCCCAAGTCCCTGCCCCTCCCATGTCCCCAGTCCCCTCCCCAGTCCCTGACACTCCCATGTCCCTGCCCCTCCCATGTCCCCAGTCCACTTCCCAGTCCCTGCCCCTCCCATGTCCCCAATCCCCACCCAAGTCCCTGCCCCTCCCAAGTCCCCAGTCCCCTCCCCAGTCCCTGCCCCTTCCATGTCCCCAGTCCCCTCCCAAGTCCCTGTCCCTCCCAAACCTTGCCCCTCCCCAATTCCCCAGTCCTTCCCCAGTCCCTGCCACTCCCAAGTCCCTGCCCCGCCCATTTCCCCATTCCCCTCCCAAGTCCCTGCCCCTCCCCTGTCCCTGCCCCTCCCAAGTCCCTGCCCCACCCATGTCCCCAATCCCCTCCAAGTCCCTGGCCCTCCCAAGTCCCCAGTCCCCTCCCATGTCCCTAGACCCCTTCCCAGTCCCTGCCCCTCCCAAGTCCCTGCCCCTCCCATGTCCCCAGTCCCCTCCCATGTCCCCAGTCCCCTCCCAAGTCCTTGCCCCTCCCAAGTCCCTTCCCCTCCCATGTCCCCAGTCCCCTCCCCATTCCCTGCCCCTCCCATGTCCCCAGTCCCCTCCCAAGTCCCTGCCCCTCCCATGTCCCCAGTCCCCTCCCCAGTCCCTACCACTCCCAACTCCCTGCCCCTCCCATGTCTCCAGTCCCCTCCCAAGTCCCTGCCCCTCCCAAGTCCCCAGTCCCCTCCCAAGTCCCTGCCACTCCCATGTCCCCATTCCCCACCCAAGTCCTGCCCCTCCCTAGTCCCCTCCCCAGTCCCTGCCGCTCCCATGTCCCTGCCCCTCCCATGTCCCCAGTCCACTCCCCAGTCCCTGCCCCTCCCATGTCTCCAGTCCCCACCCAAGTCCCTGCCCCTCCCAACTCCCCAGTCCCCTCCCAAGTCCCTGCCCCTGGAAAGTCCCAATCCCCTCCCAAGTCCCTGCCCCTCCCATGTCCCCAGTCCCCTCCCAAGTCCCCAATCCCCTCCCATGTCCCCAGTCCCCTCCCAAGTCCCTGCCCCTCCCATGTCCCCAGTCCCCTCCTAAGTCCCTGCCTCTCCCAAGTCCCCAGTCCCCTCCCCAGTCCCTGCCCCTCCCATCTCCCCAGTCCCCTCCGAAGTCCCTGCCCCCTCCCAAGTCCCTGCCCCTCCCATGTCCCCAGTTCCCTCCTAAGTGCCTGCCCCTCCCAAGTCCCTGCCCCTCCCATGTCTCCAGTCCCCTCCCCAGTCCCTGCCCCTCCCAAGTCCCTGCCCCTCCCATGTCCCCAGTTCCCTCCTAAGTCCCTGCCCCTCCAAGTCCCTGCCCCTCCCATGTCCCCAGTCCCCTCCCCAGTCCCCTACCACTCCCAACTCCCTGCCCCTCCCATGTCTCCAGTCCCCTCCCAAGTCCCTGCCCCTCCATGTCCCCTGTCCCCTCCCAAGTCCCTGCCACTCCCATGTCCCAAGTCCCCACGCAAGTCCCTGCCCCTCCCTAGTCCCCTCCCCAGTCCCTGCCCCTCCCCAGTCCCTGCCACTCCCATGTCCCTGCCCCTCCCAAGTCCCCAGTCCCCTCCCAAGTCCCCAGTCCCCTCCCCAGTCCTTGCCCCTCCCATGTCCCCAGTCACCTCCCAAGTCCCTGCCCCTCCCATGTCCCCAGTCCCCTCCCCAGTCCCTGCCCCTCCCATTTCCCCAATCCCCTACCAAGTCCCTGCTCCTCCCATGTCCCCATTCCCCGCCCAAGTCCCTGCCCCTCCCAAGTCCCCAGTCCCCTCCCCAGTCCTTGCCCCTCTCATGTCCCCAGTCACCTCCAAAGTCCGTGCCCCTCCCATGTCCCCAGTCCCCTCCCAAGTCCCTGTCCCTCCCAAGTCCCTGCCCCCTCCCATGTCCCCAGTCCCCTCCCCAGTCCCTGCCACTCCCAAGTCCCTGCCCCTCCAATGTCCCCAGTCCCCTCCCCAGTCCCTGCCTCTCCCATTTCCCCAGTCCCCTCCCCAGTCCCCTCCCCTCCCAAGTCCCTGCCCCTCCCATGTCCCCAGTCCCCTCCCCAGTCCCTGCCACTCCCATGTCCCTGCCCCTCCCATGTCCCCAGTCCACTCCCCAGTCCCTGCCCCTCCCATGTCCCCAGTCCCCACCCAAGTCCCTGCCCCTCCCAAGTCCCCAGTCCCCTCCCCAGTCCCTGCCCCTTCCATGTCCCCAGTCCCCTCCCAAGTCCCTGTCCCTCCCAAGCCTTGCCCCTCCCAATTCCCCAGTCCCTTCCCCAGTCCCCTGCCACTCCCAAGTCCCTGCCCCGCCCATTTCCCCATTCCCCTCCCAAGTCCCTGCCCCTTCCCTGTCCCTGCCCCTCCCAAGTCCCTGCCCCACCCATGTCCCCAATCCCCTCCCAAGTCCCTGGCCCTCCCAAGTCCCAGTCCCCTCCCATGTCCCTAGACCCCTTCCCAGTCCCTGCCCCTCCCAAGTCCCTGCCCCTCCCATGTCCCCAGTCCCCTCCCATGTCCCCCAGTCCCCTACCCAGTTCCTGCACCTCCCCAGTCCCTGCCCCTCCAATGTCCACAGTTCCCTCCCAAGTCCCTGCCACTCCCATGTCCCCTGCCCCTCCCAAGTCCCTGCCCCTCCCATGTCCCCAGTCCCCTCCCAAGTCCCTGCCCCTCCCAAGTCCCTGCCCCTCCCATGTCTCCAGTTCCCTCCTAAGTGCCTGCCCTCCCAAGTCCCCTGCCCCTCCCATGTCTCCAGTCCCCTCCCCAGTCCCTGCCCCTCCCAAGTCCCTGCCCCTCCCATGTCCCCAGTTCCCTCCTAAGTCCCTGCCCCTCCCAAGTCCCTGCCCCTCCCATGTCCCCACTCCCCTCCCCAGTCCCTACCACTCCCAACTCCCTGCCCCTCCCATGTCTCCAGTCCCCTCCCAAGTCCCTGCCCCTCCCATGTCCCCCTGTCCCCTCCCAAGTCCCTGCCACTCCCATGTCCCAA
Source organism: Neomorphus geoffroyi (assembly GCA_033558235.1). Lineage (NCBI taxonomy): Eukaryota > Metazoa > Chordata > Aves > Cuculiformes > Neomorphidae > Neomorphus > Neomorphus geoffroyi. Next base: position 27,746 of record JAUMJM010000457.1, read on the forward strand.
GTCCCCACGCAAGTCCCTGCCCCTCCCTAGTCCCCTCCCCAGTCCCTGCCCCTCCCCAGTCCCCTGCCACTCCCATGTCCCTGCCCCTCCCAAGTCCCCAGTCCCCTCCCAAGTCCCCAGTCCCCTCCCCAGTCCTTGCCCCTCCCATGTCCCCAGTCACCTCCCAAGTCCCTGCCCCTCCCATGTCCCCAGTCCCCTCCCCAGTCCCTGCCCCTCCCATTTCCCCAATCCCCTACCAAGTCCCTGCTCCTCCCATGTCCCCAGTCCCCTCCCCAGTCCCTGCCCCTCCCAAGTCCCTGCCCCACCCATGTCCCCAATCCCCTCCCAAGTCCCTGGCCCTCCCAAGTCCCCAGTCCCCTCCCATGTCCCTAGACCCCTTCCCAGT
>JAUMJM010000458.1:0-36088 GCA_033558235.1 Neomorphus geoffroyi
GAGGTCGGCAAAGCCCCCCAAGCCCGTCCCGTGCCATCGTCAGCCCAAGGGCACCGTGCGAGCCAACCTGGGCCTCGAGCGCCCCAGCTCCTCCTCTGCGAGCCCCGGCACGGACGGGGACTCCCCCAGCGCCCCGGGCGGGCTCTGCCAGGGCAGGACCACCCTTCCCTCAAGTGCTGCTTCCTGCGCTCCCAGCCGGCCCTGCCCTGGCCCCACTGGTGTCGTTTCCTCTCGTCCCTTCCCTCGCTCCTCGGGACAGGAGAGCGAGCCGGGGGCTCAGGAACGGCCGGGGTGGGGGCACCCCCAGAGCTGCGCTCAGCGGCTCCGGCTCCAAGCGGGGAGCGGGCACGGGGGCTTTTCCGCAGGGGGGGGCATCGGCACCGCTGCTGTCGAACGGCTTTGTCACCCGAAGGGACCCCGGCAGGGAGGAGGGGTGAGCGAGTCTGGGGACGTCACCAACCCCGGGTCATGGTGGAAACGCTGGGGGGAAGGGATGGACCGGGGGAAGGGATGGACCCGGGGGGAGGGATGGATCCAGGGGGGAAGGGATGGACCCGGGGGAAGGGATGGACCCGGGAGAAGGGATGGATGCATTGGGAAGGGATGGACCCGGGGGAAGGGATGGACCCGGGGGGAGGGATGGACCCAGGGGAAGGGGATGGATCCAGGGGGAAGGGATGGACCCGGGGGGATGAGATGGACCCGGGGGAAGGGATGGATCCAGGGGGATGGGATGGATCCAGGGGAAGGGATGGATCCAGGGGGAAGGGATGGGATTGAGATGGAAGGGATGGACCCAGGGGGATGGGATGGACCCGAGGGAAGGGATGGATCCAGGGGGAAGGGATGGATCCAGGGGGAAGGGATGGACCCGGGGGAAGGGATGGATCCAGGGGGAAGGGATGGACCCGGGGGGAAGGGATGGATCCAGTGGGAAGGGATGGACCCGGGGGAAGGGATGGACCCGGGGGGAGGGATGGACCCGGGGGATGGGATGGATCCAGGGGGAAGGGATGGACCCGAGAGAAGGGATGGACCCGGGGGGAGGGATGGACCCGGGGGGAGGGATGGACCCGGGGGAAGGGATGGACCTCGGGGGAAGGGATGGACCCGGGGGAAGGGATGGACCCGGGGGGAAAGGATGGACCCGGGGGAAGGGATGGATCCAGGGGGATGGGATGGATCCAGGGGGATGGGATGGATCCAGGGGGAAGGGATGGACCCAGGGGGAAGGGATGGACCCGGGGGAAGGGATGGATCCAGGGGGAAGGGATTGATCAAGGGCGAAGGGATGGACCCGGGGGAAGGGATGGATCCAGGGGGATGGGATAGACTCAGTGGGAAGCAGTTGGACCCGGGGGAAGGAATGCAATCGAGATGGAAGGGATGGACCCAGAGGGAAGGCATGGATCCAGGGGGAAAGGATGGATGGAGGGGAAAGAGATGGATCCAGGGGGAAGGGATGGATCCAGAGAGAAGGGATGGATCGAAAGGGAAGGAGTTGGACCCAGAGGAAAGGATGGACCCAGGGAGAAGGGATGGATGCAGAGGGAAGGAGTTGGACCCAGGGAGCGGGTGTCGCTCTGCGGGCAGGGAGCTGAGTGCTGGGGCCCCCCCAGACGCTGCGCCAATGGCAGGGAGCCCCGAGGCCGCCTCAGCTGTTCCCAGGCAGAGCCCTCCCAGTGCCTTGCCAGTCCCTCCCAGTGCCCCCCCCCCGCCATCCCAGCACAGCACCAGGCTGAGCGCGGCTCTGCCTGGAGACGAGTGACGCTGCCCAGCTCCACTGCGCACTGGGCCTCCCAGTGCGGGACTGGGCAGCGCTGGGGCGAGAGCCCGGGCGGGCAGAGTGCGGGGGGGCTCGCTCGGGGGTGCCAGCGCCTCTGCAGCCTCTGCTGGGAGCAGCCATGGGGGCTGCCGGTGTGCCGGCAGCTGGGGCCGTGCTGGTGGCACTGGTGGTGCTGGGAGCCCAGCGGGCGGCTGGCGAGGAGAGCTCGGGTGAGCTGGGCGCCCGGGCGGGGGGAGGGGCTGGCACCCCAGCCCCACAGGGGCCCCTTGGCCGAGCGCCGGGCACAGGGGCAAGGGCTTGGCTTTGGCAGGGGAAGCTTGAGCTGGCACCTTGGCAAGAAAGCCTTCCCGCCGAGGGGGGGAGGCCCTGGCACAGGGTGCCCCGAGCAGGGGGGGCTGCCCCGTCCCTGCAGCCAGCAGGTGCCCAAGGCCAGGTTGGCCGGGGCTGGGAGCAGCCTGGGCTGCAGGGAGGGCTGCGTGCCCAGGGCAGGGGGTGGCAGCGGGCGCTGGGGGCTCGGAGGTGCCTTCCAAGCCCAAGCGCTCGGTGATTCTGGGCCTGGGGTGGAGCCGGGGCTGGGGGTGCGCTGGGAAGGGAGTGGGCTGGGGGCCTGGCTGGGCAAGGGGGGTGGGCCTGGGTGCAGGGGGGGTGCCCTGGCCCCTGCCCCCCTCCCCCAGCTCTTGGCGCTGGAGGAGCTCCCTGGGGGTGGAGGAGGGGGAGATGGGCTGGGGGGATGCTGGGAGCTGGGGCCGTGCAGCTGGGGAGGGGCAGAACGTGGGGAGGGGGAGAACCTGGGGAGGACCTGGGGGAGAACGTGGGGAGGGGGAGAAGGCTGGGAGAAAGTGGAGATGGGGAGAACGTGACACTGGATGGGGAGAATCCAGGGAAGGGAAGAACCTGGGGAGCGGGAGAAAGTGGAGATGGGGAGAACTTGAGCATGGATGGGGAAAATCCAGGGAAGGGGAGAACGTGGGGAGGGGGAGAACCTGGAGAGGGGGCACTGGAGGAGCTCCCTGGGGGTGGATGGGGTGGGGGAGCTGCAGTGGGTCCTGACCTCCCCTCTCTGCACGAGCAGGATTCTTCCAGGACCTGTTTAAAGCCGACTGTTACTTCATCAACGGCACCGAGCACGTCAGGCTTGTGGCGAGATACATCTACAACCGGCAGCAGGATGTGCACTTCGACAGCGATGTGGGGGTGTTTGTGGCCGACACCCCCCTGGGTGAGCCCGATGCCAGGTACTGGAACAGCCAGGAGACCATTCTGGAGGATGCACGGGCAGCTGTGGACAGGTTCTGCCGAAACAACTACGAGGTGATGACCCGTTTCGCCGTGGATCGGAAAGGTGAGCGCGAGGCAGAAGCTTTCCCGGGGGCCGGGCACGAGCCAAGCCCCTGGCACGCAGGCGGGCAGCGCGTGGCCGTGCCGCGCTCGGGAAAGCAGAGCCCCTGCGCCCTTGCCTGGCTTTGACCCGTTCTGGGGTGTTTGGGGGTGTTTGGGGCATCTCCGGGCCCACCTTTGGCTTCTCTTTCTGCAGTTTGGCCGTTGCTGGGCTTGCTTTGAGCGTCTCTGTGCCCACTTTGCAGGTGTCTTTGCCCGTTTTTACGCATCCTTCCAAGTCTTGGTGCCCGTTTTTGCAGTTTCTGCCCTTCCTTGTGGCTTCTCTCTGCCATATTTGGGGCCCTTTGGGCTCCTTCTGGGCTGGCTTTGGGCGTCTTTGCCCATTTTCCCCCTCTTCCTGCCCCAGTTTGCAGCCTGTGGGCATTTGGGGGTGGATGCGCCCCCGTGTTTTGCGTGCCTTTGCCTGCGGTTGCCTTCTGCGGGCTGGGGCTGGGCCTCTCCGTGCCCGTTTCTCCGCCTCCCTGCCCGTCGCTGCCGTCCCTGGGCTCGTTTGGGCTCTCTGTGTGCCCGTCTGGGGGGCTCCGTGCCCAGTGCTGCGCTTTGTGCCCCAGTGGAGCCGCAGGTGGCAATCTGGGCCGTGCAGTCGGGCTCCCTGCCCCAGCCCGACAGGCTGCTTTGTGCCGTGATGGATTTCTACCCCGCCGAGGTGGAGGTGAAGTGGTTCAAGAACGGGCAGGAGGAGGTGGAGCGCGTGGTGTCCACGGACGTGATCCAGAACGGGGACTGGACCTACCAGGTGCTGGTGCTGCTGGAAAGCGTCCCGCAGCGCGGGGAGACCTACACGTGCCAGGTGGAGCACGCCAGCCTGCAGCGCCCCGTCACGCGCTCCTGGGGTGAGAGCCTGCCCCGCGCCGCGCCCTGGGCTGGGGGCCCGAGCCCCCGGGACCCCCCAGCCCTGAGCCCCTGCTCTGGCCCCGCAGAGCTGCAGGGGGACGGCGCCAGGAGCAAGATGCTGACGGGGGTGGGGGGCTTCGTGCTGGGCTCCGTCTTCCTGGCGCTGGGGCTCGGCCTCTACGTGCGCAAGAAGGTGAGCAGGGGGGTGGATGGGGAGGGGGGGGCTTGGGGTGTGCGCGGGGTTTGGGGGTGTGCGTGGGTTTGGGGGTGTGCGTGGGGTTTTTGGGTTCCCTGGGTTCTGGGGGTTTGTGTGGGGTTTGGGGCATTCCTGGGAGTTTGGGGGGTCCCTGGGATTTGGGGCATTCCTGGGAGTTTGGGGGTTCCCCGAGGTTTGGGGGCATCCATGGGGTTTGGGGGATCCCTGGGGTTTGGGAGGTTCTTGTGGTTTAGGGGAGTCTAAAGGCTTTTGGCGATCCCTGGGGTTTGGAGGGTCCCTGGGATCTGGGGATTCCTTGGGGCTATGGGGGTGTCTGGGAATCTGTGGGGTTTAGAGGAGTCCATGGAGTTCTGAGGGTCTCTGAGGTCTGGGGGTGTCTATGGTGTTTCAGGGTCCCTGGGACTTTGGGGGTGCCTGGGAGTCTGAGGAGGTTTGGGGGGTCCATGGGGTTTGGGTGTCCCGTGGGTTTGGGGGTGTCTCTGGGGTTTGGGGAGTTCCTGGGGTTTTGGAGTCCCTGGAGTTTGCGGGTTCCCTGAGGTTTGGAGGGCCCCTGGGGTTTGGAGGATTCCCAGGGGTTTGGGGAGACCCTGGGGTTTGGGGAGTCCATGGGGTTTTGAGAGTCCCTGAGGTTTGGCAGGGTCTATGGGGTTTGAGGGTCCCTGGGAATTTGGGGAGACCCTGGGCTTTGGGGGTTTCCCGGGGTTTGGGAGCTGTCTGGGATTTTAGGGTCTGCTGGGTTTGGGGGAGTCCGAGAGACGTGGGGAGTCCATTGGGTTTTGGGGCGTTGCTGGGGGTTTGGGAGATCGCTGGGGTTTGGGGGGTCGCTGGGGTTTGGGGGTCCCTGTGGGGGTGGGAGCAGCCCCAACCCCCCCTGATCTGTGCCCTTGTCCCCCCAGAGCTCCTGAAGGCCCCCCTTGCCGTGCGCCCACCCCCAGCCCTGCGCAGCTCCCAGCCCCCCGGAGCTCCCAGCCCCCCGCTCTGCGCCTGCCCCGCTGCGGGCTCCCCCCAGCCCCCCCGCTGCTGCCTCAGGGTGCGGGGGGGGTCCCTGCTGCCAAACACGAGAGCTGGATGTGCTGCGGGTCTGGTGTGGGTGCGCCGGGGGAGGGGAGGCACTGGGATGCACTGGGGGGGCACTGTGATCCAGTTGGGGAAGGGGGGGGCACTGGGGATCAGCTGAGGGGGTGGTTTGGATCCGAGAGAGGGGACGAGGGTGCAGTCGGTTCTGCTGGGATGGGGGGCACTGCAATCCACTTGGGGGGAGAGGGATGGGATGGGAAGGAACTGGGATAGGGGAGAAAGAGCTTGGAGTGGAAGAGGGGGGCACTGGGAGGGACTGGCAAGGCACTGGGAGGGCTCTGCCTGGGAACAGCTGAGGCGGCCTCGGGGCTCCCTGCCATTGGCGCAGCGTCTGGGGGGGCCCCAGCACTCAGCTCCCTGCCCGCAGAGCGACACCTGCTCCCTGGGTGCAACTCCTTCCCCCTGGGTCCATCCCTTCCCCCTGGGTCCATCCCTTCCATCTCGATCCCATCCCTTCCCCCTGGGTCCAACTGCTTCGCACTGAGTCTATCCCATCCCCCCGGGTCCATCCCTTTCCCCTGGATCCATCCCATCCCCCTGGATCCATCCCTTCCCCCTGGATCCATCCCATCCCCTGGATCCATTCCTTCCCTCTGGGTCCATCCCTTCGCCCTTGATCAATCCCTTCCATGTGGACCCCATCCCTTCCCAATGCATCCATCCCTTCCCCCTGGATCCATCCCTTCCATCTCCATCCCAGCCCTTCCCCCTGTGTCCATCCCCTCCCCCTGGATCCATCCCATCCCCCTGGATCCATCGCATCCCCCCGGATCCATCCCTTCCCCTGGTCCATCCCTTCCATCTCCATCCCAGCCCTTCCCCCTGGGTCAATCCCATCCCTCTGGATCCATCCCATCCCCCTGGGCCCATCCCTTCCCCCTCGATCCCATTCCTTCCCCCTGCATCCATTCCTTGTCCCTGGATCCATCCCTTCCCCCCGGGTCCATCCCTTCCCCCTGGATCCATCCCATCCCCCTGGGTCCATCCCTTCCCCCCGGGTCCATCCCTTGTCCCTGGATCCATCCCATCCCCCTGGGTCCATCCCTTCCCCCCGGGTCCATCCCTTGTCCCTGGATCCATCCCTTCCCCCTGGGTCCATCCATTCCATCTCGATCCCATCCCTCCCCCCCGGGTCCATCCCTTCCTCCGGGTCCATCCGGTCCATCCCTTCCCTCCAGCGTTTCCACGTTTTTCACATTTCCACGTGGCTCGCACGGTGCCCTTGGGCTGACGATCGCACGGGACGGGCTTGGAGGGCTTTGCCAACCTCAGCGAGCCCAGCAGTCCCGGCGTCCGTTTGTCCATCTCTCCGTGAGCCATCACTCCGTGGGCCCGTGGTCCGTCGGTCCGGGACTGCATCCCCCACGGTCCCACCCCCCCACGGTCCCACCCCCCGCGGTCCCACCCCTCCGTCACTGCCGGACTCTGGGGGCTCCCGAGCAGCCGCACAGAGGGGGGGGACACCCACCCACTTGGCCCCCCCACTCTCTTTGTGCCGGGTCCCTCTGCCCCCGAATCGTCCAGTGTGGGGGGAGCAGGGCGAGGGGGTCCGTGTGCGGCTGCGGGGGGGCTCTGGGGAGGAGTGGGGGGACGCGGGACTGCGGGACGGGGCAGCGCGGGGCAGAGGGGACGCTGGTGGGGGGAGGAGAGGCAGCGGGGGGGCAGCTGGGAAGGGCCAGGGGTGGGGACAGGGACCCCCAAACCCAGGGACCCTCAAGACTCCAGAGAATCCAAAAGCAGGGAACCCCCCTGAATCCCAGGGACCCCACAAACATCAGGGACCCCCAAACCCAGGAATCACCACAAACACCAGGGAATCCCCCAAAACCCCACAAACAGCCGGGAACCCCAAACCCAAGGACGCTCAAACGCCCCACGGACCCATCAAAACTTCATGGAACGCAAACACCCAATGACCCCCCCAACCCCCGGGGACCCCCCCGAACCCCAGGGAATCCCCCAAGCTCCCCAGGGACTCCACAAACCCCAGGGACCCCCAGAACGCAGAAGCCCCCAAACCCACGAACTCGTCCAGACTTCGTGGAACTCAAAGAAACCCAAGGAACCCCCACACCCAGGGACCCCTCTAAACCCCAGGGAGCCCCCCAAATCCCACGGAAGCCCACAAACCCCAGGAAGAACCCAAACACCACGGGAACCCTCAAAACACCCGGCACCCCACACACCTCAGGGACATCAAACACCAACACACACACCCCCCCCGCATCTCGGCTGCCAGCGGGATCCAAACCTCCCCCCGGCTCGGAGCCTCCCTCTCCCCCCTCTGCGATTCCAACCTTTCCCAGGTTGGGAAGGGGAAACCAAGGAAATGTTATTGGAGCGGAGCCGGGATTGGTCGGGGGAAGCCGGGGGTGGGGGGGGGCATCCCAGTTCCCCCAGTGCAGTCCCTTAAGTCCGTCCCCCTGCAGTCCGCGTCCCCAGTCCCTCTCCTCTCTTTCCATCCCAGGTCCTCCAGTATCTTCCCTTCCAAACCAGTTCCCTTCATCCTTCCCTCCCCTTTCCCAGTTCGCCCAGACCCTTCTCTTTCCATCCCAGTTCTCCCAGTGCCTTCCCATTCCATCCAATTCCCACAGTCCCTTCCCTTCTATCCCACTTCCTCCAGTCCCAGCCCTTTCCATCCCAGCTCCCCCAGTCCCTCACCATCTAGCCCAGTTTCCCCACTCCCATCCCTTTCCTTCCCACTTCCACCCGTCCCTTCCTTCCTATCCCGTCGCTCCCCGTCCCTTCCCTCCCTTTCCCGGTTTGCCCAGTCCTTTCCCCTCCCCTCCCAGTTCCCCCAGTCCATCGCAGTCCCTCTTATTCTCACGCACACCCTCGCATTCCAGCTCAGTTCCCTCCGTGCCTTCTCTTCAATCCCACTCCCTGCCCTGTCCAGCCCAGTGCAGCCCAGCACCTCCCAGTGCATCCCAGCACTTCCCAGTCCATCCCAGCGCTTCCCAGTGCAGCCCAGCACTTCCCAGTCCATCCCACTCCCTGCCCTTCGGTCAAGGGACACCCCCACAGCCCTGGCACCCCCCAATGCCCGGTACCACCAGTCCATCCCACTCCCTCCCATTCTACCCCAGTTCCCCCACTCCCTCCCCTTCCAGCCACTCCTTGCTCTTCCACCCCAGTCTCTCCCAGTCCCTCCCAGTCCCTCCCAGTCCCCCGTCGCTCTCACCCTGTCCCGTTCCCGACCTGGGGACAGGGCTGAGTGTCCTCCCCCCCCCGGCCCACATCCTGGGTCCCCTCGGACCCAAACCTCTCCCCCCTCCCCCTCCGCCCCGAGGCTGGGACGGGTGGGGGCGCTGGGGGCCGGGCAGAGGGGGGACCTGGGGGGCTGGGGGCAGACTGAGGGAGGGGACACACACACAGGTGGGTCAGGGGGCACAGGTGGGGTCTGGGGGCCCTGGGACCCCTTGGGCTGGGACAGCCACCTTGGAGAAGAACGTTGGCACCAACGGGGGAGAGTGGGGCGCTGGGGGTGCTGGGGAGAGGAGGACCTGGGGGTCCTGGGGCGAGGGGGGCGAGGGGAGTCCTGGGTCTGGGGGCAGAGATGGGTCTGGGGGCAGAGAATCACAGAACCCTCCGGTCGGAAGAGACCCCCGAGATCCCCGAGCACCCCCGTCCCGTCCCCTCCCCAAACCCTGTCCCCGAGCAGCCCCTCTGCCCGGCTTTGCCACACCTGGGCGGGGGTGGGGGGGCGACGCCCCCTCCTCCCTGGGCAGCTCTGCCCGTGCCCGAGACCCCTCTGGGGGAAGAAATTCCTCCTGGTGCCCGGTCTAAACCCCAGGCGGGCAGGGCCAGCAGTGGGCACAGGGACCCCGGGGACCCCCAAAGCGGGGACCCTCAAGGCTCCAGAGAATCCAAAACCAGGGAACCCCCCCCAATCCCACAAACATCAGGGACCCCCCACCCCAGGAATCTCTCCGAACACCAGAGAACCCCTAAAACCCCATCAACCCCACAAACCCCACAAACAGCCGGGACCCCCAAACCCAGGGACCCCAAACCCCCACGGACCCATCAAAACTTCACGGACCCCAAACACCCAAGGACCCCCCCGAACCCCAGGGAATCCCCCAAGCGCAACGGGACCTCCAAGATCAAGGGACACCCCCACAGCCCTGGCACCCCCCGATCCCCGGTTCCACCAGTCCATCCCACTCCCTCCCATTCTACCCCAGTTCCCCCACTCCTTCCCCTTCCAGCCACTCCCTGCTCTTCCACCCCAGTCTCTCCCAGTCCCTCCCAGTCCCTCCCAGTTCCCCGTCACTCTCACCCTGTCCCGTTCCCGACCTGGGGACAGGGCTGAGTGTCCTCCTCCCCCGCCCACATCCTGGGTCCCCTCGGACTCAAACCTCCCCCCACCCACCCACCCCCCCAGCTGGGACGGGTGGGGGCGCTGGGGCCGGGCAGAGGGGGGACCTGGGGGGTTGGGGGCAGACTGAGGGAGGGGACACACACACAGGTGGGTCAGGGGGCACAGGTGGGGTCTGGGGGCCCTGGGACCCCTTGGGCTGGGACAGCCACCTTGGAGAAGAACGTTGGCACCCACGGGGGAGAGTGGGGGGCTGGGGGTGCTGGGGAGAGGAGGACCTGGGGGTCCTGGGGCGAGGGGGGCGAGGGGAGTCCTGGGTCTGGGGGCAGAGATGGGTCTGGGGGCAGAGAATCACGGAACCCTCCGGTCGGAAGAGACCCCCGAGATCCCCGAGCACCCCCGTCCCGTCCCCTCCCCAAACCCTGTCCCCGAGCAGCCCCTCTGCCCGGCTTTGCCACACCTGGGGGGGGGGGGCGACGCCCCCTCCTCCCTGGGCAGCTCTGCCCGTGCCCGAGACCCCTCTGGGGGAAGAAATTCCTCCTGGTGCCCGGAGGACCCCCCCGAACTCCAGGGAATCTCCCAAGCTCCACGGGACCTCCAAGATCAAGGGACACCCCCACAGCCCTGGCACCCCCCAATGCCCGGTTCCACCAGTCCATCCCACTCCCTCCCATTCTACCCCAGTTCCCCCACTCCCTGCTCTTCCAGCCCAGTCTCTCCCACTCCCTCCCAGTCCCTCCCAGTCCCCCGTCGCTCTCACCCTGCCCCGTTCCCGACCTGGGGACAGGGCTGAGTGTCCCCCCCACCCCACTCCGGGTCCCCTCGGACCCAAACCTCCCCCCCGCGCTGGCATTGCAGTGCCCCCCCTCCCCCAGCGGGTCCCAGTGCCTCCCCTCCCCCGGCGCACCCACGCCAGACCCCCAGCACATCCAGCTCTCGTGTTTGGCAGCAGGGACCCCCCCGCACCCCGAGGCAGCAGCGGGGGGGCTGGGGGGAGCCCGCAGCGGGGCAGGCGCAGAGCGGGGGGCTGGGAGCTCCGGGGGGCTGGGAGCTGCGCAGGGCTGGGGGTGGGCGCACGGCAAGGGGGGCCTTCAGGAGCTCTGGGGGGACAAGGGCACAGATCAGGGGGGGCTGGGGCTGCTCCCACCCCCACAGGGACCCCCAAACCCCAGGGACCCCCCAAACCCCGAGAAGACCCCGAGCCTCAGGCAGCTCCCAAACCCTGGTGCTCTCCAATCCCCAGGGACTCCCCAAGCCCCAGGATGCCAGAAGCCACCAAACCCCACAAACTCCAACACAATCCCTTCACCCCAGAGACCCCGACCACCTCCCAGACCCCAGGGATCCCCAAAACGCCTCCGAGTCCCCAAACTCCCGCAGATTCTCAGGCATCCCCAAACCCCAGCGATCTCCCAAACCCCCAGCAACGCCCCAAAACCCAATGGACTCCCCACATCTCTCGGACTCCCCCAAACCAGCAGACCCTAAAATCCCAGACAGCTCCCAAACCCCGGGAAACCCCAAAGCCCAGGGTCTCCCCAAATTCCCAGGGACCCTCAAACCCCATAGACCCTCCCAAACCTCAGGGACTCTCAAAACCCCATGGACTCCCCAAAACCCCAAGAACTCCCCAAACCCCAGGGTCTCCCCAAACCCCTGGGAATCCTCCAAACCCCAGGGGCCCTCCAAACCTCAGGGAACCCGCAAACTCCAGGGACTCCAAAACCCCAGGAACTCCCCAAACCCCAGAGACACCCCCAAACCCCAGAGACACCCCCAAACCCGCGGGACACCCAAACCCCATGGACCCCCCCAAACCTCCTCAGACTCCCAGGCACCCGCAGACTCCCAGGGACCCCGAAACACCATAGACGCCCCCAGACCTCAGAGACCCTCAGAACTCCATGGACTCCTCTAAACCCCACAGATTCCCAGACACCCCCATAGCCCCAAGGAATCCCCACATCCCAGGGACCCTCCAAACCCCAGGGATCACCAAAAGCCTTTAGACTCCCCTAAACCACAAGAACCTCCCAAACCCCAGGGATCCCCCAAACCCCATGGATGCCCCCAAACCTCGGGGAACCCCCTAAAATCCCAGGAATGCCCCAAACCCAGGGACCCCCCAAACTCCCAGGAACGCCCCAAAACCAACACAAACCCCCAGAACCCCGGGAACCCAAAAACCCATCAAACACCCAAGGACCCCCAAAACTCCAAGCACTCTCGCAAAACAAGGGGACCCTCAAAAATCCATCGACACCCAAAACCCCTCAGACTCCCAGGGACAAAAAACCCCAACGACTCCCCAAATCCCAGGGACCCCACAAACTCCCAGGAATGCCCCAAATCCCAGGGACCCCCCAATCTCCCAGCAATGCCCCAAACCCCACACAAACCCCCAGAACCCAGGGAAACCAAAAACCCCCCACACACCCGCAAACCCCACACACACCCCCAAACCCCGCGCACACCCCGCGCCCCCCCCCTCCCCAAACCACCCCCCCCGCTCACCTTCTTGCGCACGTAGAGGCCGAGCCCCAGCGCCAGGAAGACGGAGCCCAGCACGAAGCCCCCCCACCCCCGTCAGCATCTTGCTCCTGGCGCCGTCCCCCTGCAGCTCTGCGGGGCCAGAGCAGGGGCTCAGGGCTGGGGGGGTCCCGGGGGCTCGGGCCCCCAGCCCAGGGCGCGGCGCGGGGCAGGCTCTCACCCCAGGAGCGCGTGACGGGGCGCTGCAGGCTGGCGTGCTCCACCTGGCACGTGTAGGTCTCCCCGCGCTGCGGGACGCTTTCCAGCAGCACCAGCACCTGGTAGGTCCAGTCCCCGTTCTGGATCACGTCCGTGGACACCACGCGCTCCACCTCCTCCTGCCCGTTCTTGAACCACTTCACCTCCACCTCGGCGGGGTAGAAATCCATCACGGCACAAAGCAGCCTGTCGGGCTGGGGCAGGGAGCCCGACTGCACGGCCCAGATTGCCACCTGCGGCTCCACTGGGGCACAAAGCGCAGCACTGGGCACGGAGCCCCCCAGACGGGCACACAGAGAGCCCAAACGAGCCCAGGGACGGCAGCGACGGGCAGGGAGGCGGAGAAACGGGCACGGAGAGGCCCAGCCCCAGCCCGCAGAAGGCAACCGCAGGCAAAGGCACGCAAAACACGGGGGCGCATCCACCCCCAAATGCCCACAGGCTGCAAACTGGGGCAGGAAGAGGGGGAACATGGGCAAAGACGCCCAAAGCAAGCCCAGAAGGAGCCCAAAGGGCCCCAAATATGGCAGAGAGAAGCCACAAGGAAGGGCAGAAACTGCAAAAACGGGCACCAAGACTGGAAGGATGCGTAAAAACGGGCAAAGACACCTGCAAAGTGGGCACAGAGACGCTCAAAGCAAGCCCAGCAACGGCCAAACTGCAGAAAGAGAAGCCAAAGATGGGCCCGGAGATGCCCCAAACACCCCCAAACACCCCAGAACGGGTCAAAGCCAGGCAAGGGCGCGGGGGCTCTGCTTTCCCGAGCGCGGCACGGCCACGCGCTGCCCGCCTGCATGCCAGGGGCTTGGCTCGTGCCCGGCCCCCGGGAAAGCTTCTGCCTCGCGCTCACCTTTCCGATCCACGGCGAAACGGGTGAACACCTCGTAGTTGTTTCGGCAGAACCTGTCCACAGCTGCCCTTTCGCGCTCCAGAATGTCCTCCTGGCTGTTCCAGTACCTGACATCGGGCTCGACAAGGGGGGTGTCGGCCACAAACACCCCCACATCGCTGTCGAAGTGCGCGTACTGCTGCCGGTTGTAGATGTATCTCGCCACACGCCTGACGTGCTCGGTGCCGTTGATGAAGTAACAGTCGGTTTTAAGCTGGCCCTGGAAGAACCCTGCTCGTGCAGAGAGGGGAGGTCAGGACCCACTGCAGCTCCCCCACCCCATCCACCCCCCGGGAGCTCCTCCAGTGCCCCCTCTCCAGGTTCTCCCCCACGCCAGGTTCTCCCGATTCCCAGGTTCTTACAATGCCCACGTTCTCCGCAGCTTCTCATCATCATCATCTTCTCCTCTTCCTCATGTTTTCCCAGGTTCTCCCCGTCCCCAGGTTCTCCTCAGATCCCCCCCTCCCCATGTTATCACCATCCCTGGATTCTCTCTCTCTCTAGGTTCTCTACAGGTTCTCCTCAGGTTCTCCCCCTCCCCAGGTTCTCCCCTTCCCTGGATTCTCCCCATCCAGCCTCCCGTTCTCCCCATCTCCACTTTCTCCCAGCCTTCTCCCCCTCCCCAGGTTCTCCCCAGGTTCTCCCCCTCCCCACCTTCTCCCCCTCCCCAGGTTCTCCCCAGGTTCTCCCCCTCCCCACGTTCTGCCCCTCCCCAGCTGCACGGCCCCAGCTCCCAGCACCCCCCCAGCCCATCTCCCCCTCCTCCACCCCCAGGGAGCTCCTCCAGCGCCAAGAGCTGGGGGAGGGGGGCAGGAGGCCAGGGCACCCCCCCCCGCACCCAGGCCCACCCCCCTTTCCCAGCCAGGCCCCAGCCCACTCCCTTCCCAGCGCACCCCCAGCCCCGGCTCCACCCCAGGCCCAGAATCACCGAGCGCTTGGGCTTGGAAGGCACCTCCGAGCCCCCAGCGCCCGCTGCCACCCCCTGCCCTGGGCACGCAGCCCTCCCTGCAGCCCAGGCTGCTGCCAGCCCCGGCCAACCTGGCCTTGGGCACCTGCCGGCTGCAGGGACGGGGCAGCCCCCCCTGCTCGGGGCACCCTGTGCCAGGGCCTCCCCCCCTCGGCGGGAAGGCTTTCTTGCCAAGGTGCCAGCTCAAGCTTCCCCTGTCAAAGCCAAGCCCTTGCCCCTGTGCCCGGCGCTGGGCCGAGGGGCCCCTGTGGGGCTGGGGTGCCAGCCCCTCCCCCCGCCCGGGCGCCCAGCTCACCCGAGCTCTCCTCGCCAGCCGCCCGCTGGGCTCCCAGCACCACCAGTGCCACCAGCACGGCCCCAGCTGCCGGCACACCGGCAGCCCCCATGGCTGCTCCCAGCAGAGGCTGCAGAGGCGCTGGCACCCCCGAGCGAGCCCCCCCGCACTCTGCCCGCCCGGGCTCTCGCCCCAGCGCTGCCCAGTCCCGCACTGGGAGGCCCAGTGCGCAGCGGAGCTGGGCAGCGTCACTCGTCTCCAGGCAGAGCCGCGCTCAGCCTGGTCCTGTGCTGGGATGGCGGGGGGGGGGGGCACTGGGAGGGACTGGCAAGGCACTGGGAGGGCTCTGCCTGGGAACAGCTGAGGCGGCCTCGGGGCTCCCTGCCATTGGCGCAGCGTCTGGGGGGGGCCCAGCACTCAGCTCCCTGCCCGCAGAGCGACGCCCACTCCCTGGGTCCATCCCTTCCCTCTGGGTCCATCCCTTCGCCCTCGATCCATCCTTTCCACTTGGACCCCATCCCTTCCATCTCGATCCCATCCCTTCCCCCGGATCCATCCCTTCCCCCTGGATCCATTCTTTCCCTCTGGGTCCAGCCCTTCGCCCTTGATCAAACCCTTCCATATGGACCCCATCCCTTCCCAATGCATCCATCCCTTCCCCCTTGGTCCATCCCATCCCCCTGGATCCATCCCTTCCCCCTGGGTCCATCCCTTCCCCCTGGATCCATCCCTTCCTCCGGGTCCATCCCTTCCCTCCAGCGTTTCCACGTTTCCACATTTCCACGTGGCTCGCACGGTGCCCTTGGGCTGACGATCGCACGGGACGGGCTTGGGGGGCTTTGCCAACCTCAGCGAGCCCGGCAGTCCCGGAGTCCGTTTCTCCCTCTCTCCATGAGCCATCACTCCGTGGGCCCGTGGTCCGTCGGTCCGGGACTGCATCCCCCACGGTCCCACCCCCCCACGGTCCCACCCCCCACGGTCCCACCCCCCCACGGTCCCACCCCTCCGTCACTGCCGGACTCTGGGGGCTCCCGAGCAGCCGCACAGAGGGGGGGGACACCCACCCACTTGGCCCCCCCACTCTCTTTGTGCCGGGTCCCTCTGCCCCCGAATCGTCCAGTGTGGGGGGAGCAGGGCGAGGGGGTCCGTGTGCGGCTGCGGGGGAGGCTCTGGGGAGGAGTGGGGAACCCCCCAAAACCCCACAAACCCCACAAACAGCTGGGAACCCCAAACCCAGGGACACCCGAACCCCCACGGACCCATCAAAACTTCACGGAACCCAAACACCCAACGACCCCCCCAACCCCCGGGGAACCCCCCGAACCCCAGGGAATCCCCCAAGCTCCACAGGACCTCCCAGATCAAGGGACACCCCCACAGCCCTGGCACCCCCAAACCCCACAGACTCATACCAAGTAGCGGAGAACTAAAAAGCCCAATTCACCCCCAAAGCCCGGGGACCCTTCAGCATCCCAGGGATCCCCCAGACCCCAAGCAACGCCCCCAAACCCCAGGGAACCCTCAAACCCCAGGAAGAGCTCAAAACAGCTGCAACCTCCAAACCCCAGGGACCTCCCCGATCCCAGGGACGCCCCGAACCTCAGGGACCCCTCAAAACCCCGGAGCCCCCCAAAGCCCACACACCCACCCAAACTCGGTGCAGGTCAGAAACCCCGGAACCCCCGAGCTCAGGGACCCCTCTAAACCCCAGGGGGACCCCTCTAAACCCCAGAGAGCTCCCGCAAATCCCACGGAAGCTCACTAACTCCAGGAAGAACCCAAACACCAGGGAACCCCCAAAACACCCGGCACCCCACACACCTCAGGGACATCAAACACCAACACACACTCCCCCCCCCCATCTCGGCTGCCAGCGGGATCCAAACCTCCCCCCGGCTCGGAGCCTCCCTCTCCCCCCTCTGCGATTCCAACCTTTCCCAGGTTGGGAAGGGGAAACCAAGGAAATGTTATTGGAGCGGAGCCGGGATTGGTCGGGGGAAGCCGGGGACGGGTGTGGGGGGGCATCCCAGTTCCCCCAATGCAGTCCCTTAAGTCCGTCCCCTTGCAGCCCGCGTCCCCCACTCCCTCTCCTCTCTTTCCATCCCAGGTCCCCCAGTATCTTCCCTTCCAAACCAGTTCCCTTCATCCCTCCCTCCCCTTTCCCAGTTCGCCCAGACTCTTCTCTTTCCATCCCAGTTCTCCCAGTGCCTTCCCATTCCATCCCAATTCCCACAGTCCCTTCCCTTCTATCCCACTTCCTCCAGTCCCATCCCTTTCCATCCCAGCTCCCCCAGTCCCTCACCATCCAGCCCAGTTCCTCCACTCCCATCCCTTTCCTTCCCACTTCCACCCGTCCCTTCCTTCCTATCCCGTCGCTCCCCGACCCTTCCCTCCCTTTCCCGGTTTGCCCAGTCCTTTCCCCTCCCCTCCCAGTTCCCCCAGTCCATCGCAGTCCCTCTTATTCTCACGCACACCCTCGCATTCCAGCTCAGTTCCCTCCGTGCCTTCTCTTCAATCCCACTCCCTGCCCTGTCCAGCCCAGTGCAGCCCAGCACTTCCCAGTCCATCCCAGCACTTCCCAGTGCAGCCCAGCACTTCCCAGTCCATCCCACTCCCTCCCCTTCGGTCAAGGGACACCCCCACAGCCCTGGCACCCCCCAATGCCCGGTTCCACCAGTCCATCCCACTCCCTCCCATTCCACCCCAGTTCCCCCACTCCTTCCCCTTCCAGCCACTCCCTGCTCTTCCACCCCAGTCTCTCCCAGTCCCTCCCAGTCCCTCCCAGTTCCCCGTCACTCTCACCCTGTCCCGTTCCCGACCTGGGGACAGGGCTGAGTGTCCTCCTCCCCCCGCCCACATCCTGGGTCCCCTCGGACTCAAACCTCCCCCCACCCACCCACCCCCCCAGCTGGGACGGGTGGGGGCGCTGGGAGCCGGGCAGAGGGGGGACCTGGGGGGCTGGGGGCAGACTGAGGGAGGGGACACACACACAGGTGGGTCAGGGGGCACAGGTGGGGTCTGGGGGCCCTGGGACCCCTTGGGCTGGGACAGCCACCTTGGAGAAGAACGTTGGCACCCACGGGGGAGAGTGGGGGGCTGGGGGTGCTGGGGAGAGGAGGACCTGGGGGTCCTGGGGCGAGGGGGGCGAGGGGAGTCCTGGGTCTGGGGGCAGAGATGGGTCTGGGGGCAGAGAATCACGGAACCCTCCGGTCGGAAGAGACCCCCGAGATCCCCGAGCACCCCCGTCCCGTCCCCTCCCCAAACCCTGTCCCCGAGCAGCCCCTCTGCCCGGCTTTGCCACACCTGGGGGGGGAGGGGTGGGGGGGCGACGCCCCCTCCTCCCTGGGCAGCTCTGCCCGTGCCCGAGACCCCTCTGGGGGAAGAAATTCCTCCTGGTGCCCGGTCTAAACCCCAGGCGGGCAGGGCCAGCAGTGGGCACAGGGACCCCGGGGACCCCCAAACCGGGGACCCTCAAGGCTCCAGAGAATCCAAAACCAGGGAACCCCCCCCAATCCCACAAACATCAGGGACCCCCCACCCCAGGAATCTCTCCGAACACCAGAGAACCCCTAAAACCCCATCAACCCCACAAACCCCAAAAACAGCCGGGACCCCCAAACCCAGGGACCCCCAAACCCCCACGGACCCATCAAAACTTCACGGACCCCAAACACCCAAGGACTCCCCCGAACCCTGAGGACCCCCCCGAACTCCAGGGAATCCCCCAAGCCCCACGGGACCTCCAAGATCAAGGGACACCCCCACAGCCTTGGGACCCCCCAAACCCCGGTGCCACCAGTCCATCCCACTCCCTCCCATTCTACCCCAGTTCCCCCACTCCCTGCTCTTCCACCCCAGTCTCTCCCAGTCCCTCCCAGAATCTCCCAGTCCCCCGTCGCTCTCACCCTGCCCCGTTCCCGACCTGGGGACAGGGCTGAGTGTCCCCCCCACCCCACTCCGGGTCCCCTCGGACCCAAACCTCCCGCCCGCGCTGGCATTGCAGTGCCCCCCCTCCCCCAGCGCATCCCAGTGCCCCCCAGTGCATCCCAGTGCCTCCCCTCCCCCGGCGCACCCACACCAGACCCCCAGCACATCCAGCTCTCGTGTTTGGCAGCAGGGACCCCCCCGCACCCCGAGGCAGCAGCGGGGGGGCTGGGGGGAGCCCGCAGCGGGGCAGGCGCAGAGCGGGGGGCTGGGAGCTCCGGGGGGCTGGGAGCTGCGCAGGGCTGGGGGTGGGCGCACGGCAAGGGGGGCCTTCAGGAGCTCTGGGGGGACAAGGGCACAGATCAGCGGGGGTTGGGGCTGCTCCCACCCCCACAGGGACCCCCAAACCCCAGCGACCCCCCAAACCCCGAGAAGACCCCAAGCCTCAGGCAGCTCCCAAACCCTGGTGCTCTCCAATCCCCAGGGACTCCCCAAGCCCCAGGATGCCAGAAGCCACCAAACCCCACAAACTCCAACACAATCCCTTCACCCCAGAGACCCCGACCACCTCCCAGACCCCAGGGATCCCCAAAACGCCTCCGAGTCCCCAAACTCCCTCACATTCTCAGGCATCCCCAAACCCCAGCGATCTCCCAAACCCCCAGCAACGCCCCAAAACCCAATGGACTCCCCACGTCTCTCGGACTCCCCCAAACCCAGCAGACCCTAAAATCCCAGACAGCTCCCAAACCCCGGGAAACCCCCAAAGCCCAGGGTCTCCCCAAATTCCCAGGGACCCTCAAACCCCATAGACCCTGCCAAACCTCAGGGACTCTCAAAACCCCAAGAACTCCCCAAAACCCCAAGAACTCCCAAAACCCCAGGGTCTCCCCAAACCCCTGGGAATCCTCCAAACCCCAGGGGCCCTCCAAACCTCAGGGAACCCGCAAACTCCAGGGACTCCAAAACCCCAGGAACTCCCCAAACCCCAGAGACACCCCCAAACCCCAGAGACACCCCAAACCCGCGGGACACCCAAACCCCATGGAC
The DNA here is from genome assembly GCA_033558235.1 of Neomorphus geoffroyi. NCBI lineage: Eukaryota > Metazoa > Chordata > Aves > Cuculiformes > Neomorphidae > Neomorphus > Neomorphus geoffroyi. Next base: position 19,486 of record JAUMJM010000458.1, read on the forward strand.
CCCCCAAACCTCCTCACACTCTCAGGAACCCCCAAACTCCCAGGGACCCCGAAACACCATAGACACCCCCAGACCTCAGAGACCCTCAGAACTCCATGGACTCCTCTAAACCCCACAGATTCCCAGACACCCCCATAGCCCCAAGGAATCCCCACATCCCAGGGACCCTCCAAACCCCAGGGATCACCAAAAGCCTTTAGACTCCCCTAAACCACAAGAACCTCCCAAACCCCAGGGATCCCCCAAACCCCACGGATGCCCCCAAACCTCAGGGAACCCCCAAACTCCCAGCAATGCCCCAAACCCCACACAAACCCCCAGAACCCAGGGAACCCAAAAACCCCACGCACACCCCCAAACCCCACGCACACCCCCAAACCCCGCGCACACCCCAAGCCCCCCCTCCCCAAACCACCCCCCCGCTCACCTTCTTGCGCACGTAGAGGCCGAGCCCCAGCGCCAGGAAGACGGAGCCCAGCACGAAGCCCCCCACCCCCGTCAGCATCTTGCTCCTGGCGCCGTCCCCCTGCAGCTCTGCGGGGCCAGAGCAGGGGCTCAGGGCTGGGGGGTCCCGGGGGCTCGGGCCCCCAGCCCAGGGCGCGGCGCGGGGCAGGCTCTCACCCCAGGAGCGCGTGACGGGGCGCTGCAGGCTGGCGTGCTCCACCTGGCACGTGTAGGTCTCCCCGCGCTGCGGGACGCTTTCCAGCAGCACCAGCACCTGGTAGGTCCAGTCCCCGTTCTGGATCACGTCCGTGGACACCACGCGCTCCACCTCCTCCTGCCCGTTCTTGAACCACTTCACCTCCACCTCGGCGGGGTAGAAATCCATCACGGCACAAAGCAGCCTGTCGGGCTGGGGCAGGGAGCCCGACTGCACGGCCCAGATTGCCACCTGCGGCTCCACTGGGGCACAAAGCGCAGCACTGGGCACGGAGCCCCCCAGACGGGCACACAGAGAGCCAAAACGAGCCCAGGGACGGCAGCGACGGGCAGGGAGGCGGAGAAACGGGCACGGAGAGGCCCAGCCCCAGCCCGCAGAAGGCAACCGCAGGCAAAGGCACGCAAAACACGGGGGCGCATCCACCCCCAAATGCCCACAGGCTGCAAACTGGCGCAGGAAGAGGGGGAACATGGGCAAAGACGCCCAAAGCAAGCCCAGAATGAGCCCAAAGGGCCCCAAATGTGGCAGAGAGAAGCCACAAGGAAGGGCAGAAACTGCAAAAACGGGCACCAAGACTGGAAGGATGCGTAAAAACGGGCAAAGACACCTGCAAAGTGGGCACAGAGACGCTCAAAGCAAGCCCAGCAACGGCCAAACTGCAGAAAGAGAAGCCAAAGGTGGGCCCGGAGATGCCCCAAACACCCCCAAACACCCCAGAACGGGTCAAAGCCAGGCAAGGGCACGGGGGCTCTGCTTTCCCGAGCGCGGCACGGCCACGCGCTGCCCGCCTGCGTGCCAGGGGCTTGGCTCGTGCCCGGCTCCTGGGAAAGCTTCTGCCTCGCGCTCACCTTTCCGATCCACGGCGAAACGGGTCCACGCCTTGTAGTTGTTTCGGCAGAACCTGTCCACAGCTGCCCTTTGGCCCTCCAGAATGTCCTCCTGGCTGTTCCAGTACCTGACATCGGGCTCGACCAGGGGGGTGTCGGCCACAAACACCCCCACATCGCTGTCGAAGTGCGCAAACTGCTCCCGGTTGTAGACCAATCTCGCCACACCTCTGACGTGCTCGGTGCCGTTGATGAAGTAACAGTCGGCTTTAAACTGGTCCTGGAAGAACCCTGCTCGTGCAGAGAGGGGAGGTCAGGACCCACTGCAGCTCCCCCACCCCATCCACCCCCAGGGAGCTCCTCCAGTGCCCCCTCTCCAGGTTCTCCCCCACGCCAGGTTCTCCCGATTCCCAGGTTCTTCCAATGCCCACGTTCTCCGCAGCTTCTCCTCCTCCTCATCTTCTCCTCTTCCTCATGTTTTCCCAGGTTCTCCCCGTCCCCAGGTTCTCCCCAGATCCCCCCCTCCCCATGTTATCGCCATCCCCAAGTTCTCTCTCTCTCTAGGTTCTCCCCAGGTTCTCCTCAGGTTCTCCCCCTCCCCACGTTCTCCCCTTCCCTGGATTCTCCCCATCCAGCCTCACGTTCCCCCATCTCCACTTTCTCCCAGCCTTCTCCCCCTCCCCAGGTTCTCCCCAGGTTCTCCCCCTCCCCACGTTCTGCCCCTCCCCAGCTGCACGGCCCCAGCTCCCAGCATCCCCCCAGCCCATCTCCCCCTCCTCCACCCCCAGGGAGCTCCTCCAGCGCCAAGAGCTGGGGGAGGGGGGCAGGAGGCCAGGGCACCCCCCCTGCACCCAGGCCCACCCCCCTTTGCCAGCCAGGCCCCCAGCCCACTCCCTTCCCAGCGCACCCCCAGCCCCGGCTCCACCCCAGGCACAGAATCACCGAGCGCTTGGGCTTGGAAGGCACCTCCGAGCCCCCAGCGCCCGCTGCCACCCCCTGCCCTGGGCACGCAGCCCTCCCTGCAGCCCAGGCTGCTGCCAGCCCCGGCCAACCTGGCCTTGGGCACCTGCCGGCTGCAGGGACGGGGCAGCCCCCCCTGCTCGGGGCACCCTGTGCCGGGGCCTCCCCCCCTCGGCGGGAAGGCTTTCTTGCCAAGGTGCCAGCTCAAGCTTCCCCTGCCAAAGCCAAGCCCTTGCCCCTGTGCCCGGCGCTGGGCCAAGGGGCCCCTGTGGGGCTGGGGTGCCAGCCCCTCCCCCCGCCCGGGCGCCCAGCTCACCCGAGCTCTCCTCGCCAGCCGCCCGCTGGGCTCCCAGCACCACCAGTGCCACCAGCACGGCCCCAGCTGCCGGCACACCGGCAGCCCCCATGGCTGCTCCCAGCAGAGGCTGCAGAGGCGCTGGCACCCCCGAGCGAGCCCCCCCCGCACTCTGCCCGCCCGGGCTCTCGCCCCAGCGCTGCCCAGTCCCGCACTGGGAGGCCCAGTGCGCAGCGGAGCTGGGCAGCGTCACTCGTCTCCAGGCAGAGCCGCGCTCAGCCTGGTCCTGTGCTGGGATGGCGGGGGGGGGGGCACTGGGAGGGACTGGCAAGGCACTGGGAGGGCTCTGCCTGGGAACAGCTGAGGCGGCCTCGGGGCTCCCTGCCATTGGCGCAGCGTCTGGGGGGGCCCCAGCACTCAGCTCCCTGCCCGCAGAGCGACGCCCGCTCCCTGGGTCCAACTCCTTCCCTCTGGGTCCATCCCTTCCCCCTCGATCCATCCTTTCCACTTGGACCCCATCCCTTCCATCTCGATCCCATCCCTTCCCCCGGATCCATCCCTTCCCCCTGGATCCATTCTTTCCCTCTGGGTCCAGCCCTTCGCCCTTGATCAAACCCTTCCATATGGACCCCATCCCTTCCCAATGCATCCATCCCTCCCCCCCTGGATCCATCCCTTCCCCCTGGGTCCATCCCTTCCCCCTGGATCCATCCCTTCCCCCGGGTCCATCCCTTCCTCCGGGTCCATCCCTTCCCTCCAGCGTTTCCACGTTTCCACATTTCCACGTGGCTCGCACGGTGCCCTTGGGCTGACGATCGCACGGGACGGGCTTGGGGGGCTTTGCCGACCTCAGCGAGCCCAGCAGTCCCGGAGTCCGTTTCTCCCTCTCTCCATGAGCCATCACTCCGTGGGCCCGTGGTCCGTCGGTCCGGGACTGCATCCCCCACGGTCCCACCCCCCCACGGTCCCACCCCCCACGGTCCCACCCCCCCACGGTCCCACCCCTCCGTCACTGCCGCACTCTGGGGGCTCCCGAGCAGCCGCACAGAGGGGGGGGACACCCACCCACTTGGCCCCCCCACTCTCTTTGTGCCGGGTCCCTCTGCCCCCGAATCGTCCAGTGTGGGGGGAGCAGGGCGAGGGGGTCCGTGTGCGGCTGCGGGGGGGCTCTGGGGAGGAGTGGGGGGACGCGGGACTGCGGGACGGGGCAGCGCGGGGCAGAGGGGACGCTGGTGGGGGGAGGAGAGGCAGCGGGGGGGCAGCTGGGCAGGGCCAGGAGTGGGGACAGGGACCCCCAAACCCAGGGACCCTCAAGACTCCAGAGAATCCAAAAGCAGGGAACCCCCCTGAATCCCAGGGACCCCACAAACATCAGGGACCCCCAACCCCAGGAATCACCATAAACACCAGGGAATCCCCCAAAACCCCACAAACCCCACAAACAGCCGGGAACCCCAAACCCAGGCACACCCGAACCCCCACGAACCCATCAAAATTTCACAGAACCCAAACACCCAACGACCCCCCCCAATCCCCGGGGACCCCCCCGAACCCCAGGGAATCCCACAAGCTCCACGGGACCTCCAAGATCAAGGGACACCCCCACAGCCCTGGCACCCCCAAACCCCACAGACTCATACCAAGTAGCGGAGAACTAAAAAGCCCAATTCACCCCCAAAGCCCGGGGACCCTTCAGCATCCCAGGGATCCCCCAGACCCCAAGCAACGCCCCCAAACCCCAGGGAACCCTCAAACCCCAGGAAGAGCTCAAAACAGCTGCAACCTCCAAACCCCAGGGACCTCCCCGATCCCAGGGACGCCCCGTACCCCAGGGACCCCTCAAAACCCCGGAGCCCCCCAAAGCCCACACACCCACCCAAACTCGGTGCAGGTCAGAAACCCCGGAACCCCCGAGCTCAGGGACCCCTCTAAACCCCAGGGACCCCTCTAAACCCCAGGGACGCTCCCCAAGCCCGGAGAACCTCCAAAAGCCCAGGGACCCCTCCGAGCCCCAGGGACCCTTGGAAAGCCCGGAGCCCACCCCCACCTCTCAGACCGTTCCAAACCTCAGGAAGCTCCAAAGCCGACGGAAACCCCCAATATCGGGAACCCCTTCCCCAAACACTGGGGCACCCCCGAAACTCGGGCAACTCAACAAACCCCAGGGACCCCCCGAAACCCCAGAGAACCCCCAAACCCCAGCGACCGAAACAAAAGCCCAGGGAACCCCCAGGGAGAGTCCGAACACCACCGGACCTCCAGAACCCCAGGGAACCCCCAGAAGGCAGCAGCCCCCCCAAACCCACGCACTCGTCCAGACTTCGTGGAACTCAAAGAAACCCAAGGAACCCCCAAACCCAGGGACCCCTCTAAACCCCAGGGGGACCCCTCTAAACCCCAGGGAGCCCCCCCAAATCCCACGGAAGCCCACAAACCCCAGGAAGAACCCAAACACCAGGGAACCCCCAAAACACCCGGCACCCCACACACCTCAGGCACATCGAACACCAACACACACTCCCCCCGCCCCATCTCGGCTGCCAGCGGGATCCAAATTTCCCCCCGGCTCGGAGCCTTCCTCTCCCCCCTCTGCGATTCCAACCTTTCCCAGGTTGGGAAGGGGAAACCAAGGAAATGTTATTGGAGCGGAGCCGGGATTGGTCGGAAGAAGCCGGGGGGGAAGGGGACACGAGGACCATCCCAGTTCCCCCAGTCCAGTCCAGTCTAGTCTAGACCATTAAGTGTCTCCCCTTGCAGCCCGCGTCCCCCAGTCCCTCTCCTCTCTTTCCATCCCAGGTCCCCCAGTATCTTCCCTTCCAAACCAGTTCCCTTCATCCCTCCGTCCCCTTTCCCAGTTCGCCCAGACCCTTCTCTTTCCATCCCAGTTCTCCCAGTGCCTTCCCATTCCATCCCAATTCCCACAGTCCCTTCCCTTCTATCCCACTTCCTCCAGTCCCACCCCTTTCCATCCCAGCTCCCCCAGTCCCTCACCATCTAGCCCAGTTCCTCCACTCCCATGCCTTTCCTTCCCACTACCACCCGTCCCTTCCTTCCTATCCCGTCGCTCCCCGTCCCTTCCCTCCCTTTCCCGGTTTGCCCAGTCCTTTCCCCTCCCCTCCCAGTTCCCCCAGTCCATCGCAGTCCCTCTTATTCTCACGCACACCCTCGCATTCCAGCTCAGTTCCCTCCGTGCCTTCTCTTCAATCCCACTCCCTGCCCTGTCCAGCCCAGCGCAGCCCAGCACTTCCCAGTGCATCCCAGCACTTCCCAGTGCATCCCACACCCTCCCCTTCGGTCAAGGGACACCCCCACAGCCCTGGCACCCCCCAATGCCCGGTTCCACCAGTCCATCCCACTCCCTCCCATTCTACCCCAGTTCCCCCACTCCCTCCCCTTCCAGCCACTCCCTGCTCTTCCACCCCAGTCTCTCCCAGTCTCTCCCAGTCCCTCCCAGTCCCTCCCAGTGCCCCGTCGCTCTCACCCTGTCCCGTTCCCGACCTGGGGACAGGGCTGAGTGTCCTCCCCCCCGCGTCCCCTCGGACCCAAACCTCCCCCCCGCCCCCCCGGCTGGGACGGGTGGGGGCGCTGGGGGCCGGGCAGAGGGGGGACCTGGGGGGCTGGGGGCAGACTGAGGGAGGGGACACACACCCAGGTGGGTCAGGGGGCACAGGTGGGGTCTGGGGGCCCTGGGACCCCTTGGGCTGGGACAGCCACCTTGGAGAAGAACGTTGGCACCAACGGGGGAGAGTGGGGGGCTGGGGGTGCTGGGGAGAGGAGGACCTGGGGGTCCTGGGGCGAGGGGGGCGAGGGGAGTCCTGGGTCTGGGGGCAGAGATGGGTCTGGGGGCAGAGAATCACAGAACCCTCCGGTCGGAAGAGACCCCCGAGATCCCCGAGCACCCCCGTCCCGTCCCCTCCCCAAACCCTGTCCCCGAGCAGCCCCTCTGCCCGGCTTTGCCACACCTGGGCGGGGGGGGGGGGGCGACGCCCCCTCCTCCCTGGGCAGCTCTGCCCGTGCCCGAGACCCCTCTGGGGGAAGAAATTCCTCCTGGTGCCCGGTCTAAACCCCAGGCGGGCAGGGCCAGCAGTGGGCACAGGGACCCCGGGGACCCCCACACCGGGGACCCTCAAGGCTCCAGAGAATCCAAAACCAGGGAACCCCCCCCAATCCCACAAACATCAGGGACCCCCCACCCCAGGAATCTCTCCGAACACCAGAGAACCCCTAAAACCCCATCAACCCCACAAACCCCACAAACAGCCGGGACCCCCAAACCCAGGGACCCCCAAACCCCCACGGACCCATCAAAACTTCACGGACCCCAAACACCCAAGGACCCCCCCGAACCCCAGGGAATCCCCCAAGCGCAACGGGACCTCCGAGATCAAGGGACACCCCCACAGCCCTGGCACCCCCCAAACCCCGGTTCCACCAGTCCATCCCACTCCCTCCCATTCTACTCCAGTTCCCCCACTCCCTGCTCTTCCACCCCAGTCTCTCCCAGTCCCTCCCAGTCCCTCCCAGTGCCCCGTCGCTCTCACCCTGCCCCGTTCCCGAACTGGGGACAGGGCTGAGTGTCCCCCCCACCCCACTCCGGGTCCCCTCGGACCCAAACCTCCCCCCCGCGCTGGCATTGCAGTGCCCCCCCTCCCCCAGCGGGTCCCAGTGCCTCCCCTCCCCCGGCGCACCCACGCCAGACCCCCAGCACATCCAGCTCTCGTGTTTGGCAGCAGGGACCCCCCCCGCACCCCGAGGCAGCAGCGGGGGGGCTGGGGGGAGCCCGCAGCGGGGCAGGCGCAGAGCGGGGGGCTGGGAGCTCCGGGGGGCTGGGAGCTGCGCAGGGCTGGGGGTGGGCGCACGGCAAGGGGGGCCTTCAGGAGCTCTGGGGGGACAAGGGCACAGATCAGGGGAGCTGGGGCTGCTCCCACCCCCACAGGGACCCCCAAACCCCAGCGACCCCCCAAACCCCCAGCAACGCCCCAAAACCCAATGGACTCCCCACATCTCTCGGACTCCCCCAAACCCAGCAGACCCTAAAATCCCAGACAGCTCCCAAACCCCGGGAAACCCCCAAAGCCCAGGGTCTCCCCAAATTCCCAGGGACCCTCAAACCCCATAGACCCTCCCAAACCTCAGGGACTCTCAAAACCCCATGGACTCCCCAAAACCCCAAGAACTCCCAAAACCCCAGGGTCTCCCCAAACCCCTGGGAATCCTCCAAACCCCAGGGGGCCCTCCAAACCTCAGGGAACCCGCAAACTCCAGGGACTCCAAAACCCCAGGAACTCCCCAAACCCCAGAGACACCCCCAAACCCCAGAGACACCCCAAACCCGCGGGACACCCAAACCCCATGGACCCCCCCAAACCTCCTCACACTCTCAGGAACCCCCAAACTCCCAGGGACCCCGAAACACCATAGACGCCCCCAGACCTCAGAGACCCTCAGAACTCCATGGACTCCTCTAAACCCCACAGATTCCCAGACACCCCCATAGCCCCAAGGAATCCCCAGATCCCAGGGACCCTCCAAACCCCAGGGATCACCAAAAGCCTTTAGACTCCGCTAAACCACAAGAACCTCCCAAACCCCAGGGATCCCCCAAACCCCATGGATGCCCCCAAACCTCAGGGAACCACCCCAAACTCCCAGGAACGCCCCAAACCCCACACAAACCCCCAGAACCCCGGGAACCCAAAAACCCCACGCACACCCCCAAACCCCACGCACACCCCCAAACCCCGCGCACACCCCAAGCCCCCCCCCTCCCCCAAACCACCCCCCCGCTCACCTTCTTGCGCACGTAGAGGCCGAGCCCCAGCGCCAGGAAGACGGAGCCCAGCACGAAGCCCCCCCACCCCCGTCAGCATCTTGCTCCTGGCGCCGTCCCCCTGCAGCTCTGCGGGGCCAGAGCAGGGGCTCAGGGCTGGGGGGTCCCGGGGGCTCGGGCCCCCAGCCCAGGGCGCGGCGCGGGGCAGGCTCTCACCCCAGGAGCGCGTGACGGGGCGCTGCAGGCTGGCGTGCTCCACCTGGCACGTGTAGGTCTCCCCCGCGCTGCGGGACGCTTTCCAGCAGCACCAGCACCTGGTAGGTCCAGTCCCCGTTCTGGATCACGTCCGTGGACACCACGCGCTCCACCCTCCTCCTGCCCGTTCTTGAACCACTTCACCTCCACCTCGGCGGGGTAGAAATCCATCACGGCACAAAGCAGCCTGTCGGGCTGGGGCAGGGAGCCCGACTGCACGGCCCAGATTGCCACCTGCGGCTCCACTGGGGCACAAAGCGCAGCACTGGGCACGGAGCCCCCCAGACGGGCACACGGAGAGCCCAAACGAGCCCAGGGACGGCAGCGACGGGCAGGGAGGCGGAGAAAAGGGCACGGAGAGGCCCAGCCCCAGCCCCGCAGAAGGCAACCGCAGGCAAAGGCACGCAAAACACGGGGGCGCATCCACCCCCAAATGCCCACAGGCTGCAAACTGGCGCAGGAAGAGGGGGAAAATGGGCAAAGACGCCCAAAGCAAGCCCAGAATGAGCCCAAAGGGCCCCAAATGTGGCAGAGAGAAGCCACAAGGAAGGGCAGAAACTGCAAAAAACGGGCACCAAGACTGGAAGGATGCGTAAAAACGGGCAAAGACACCTGCAAAGTGGGCACAGAGACGCTCAAAGCAAGCCCAGCAACGGCCAAACCGGGCAGAGAGACAGGAAAGATGGGGAGAGATGCCCAAAATAAGCCAAGAGAGGAGAAAAAATGGACAGAGACCCCAAAAATGGGTAAAGAGGTGAGAAAAAGGTCAGAAACTGCAAAAACGGGCACCAAGACTGGAAGGATGCGTAAAAACGGGTAAAGACACCTGCAAAGTGGGCACAGAGACGCTCAAAGCAAGCCCAGCAACGGCCAAGCATAACTGCAGAAAGAGAAGCCAAAGATGGGCCCGGAGATGCCCCAAACACCCCCAAACACCCCAGAACGGGTCAAAGCCAGGCAAGGGCGCGGGGGGCTCTGCTTTCCCGAGCGCGGCACGGCCACGCGCTGCCCGCCTGCGTGCCAGGGGCTTGGCTCGTGCCTGGCCCCCGGGAAAGCTTCTGCCTCGCACTCACCTTTCCGATCCACGGCGAAACGGGTCCACGCCTTGTAGTTGTTTCGGCAGAACCTGTCCACAGCTGCCCTTTGGCCCTCCAGAATGTCCTCCTGGCTGTTCCAGTACCTGACATCGGGCTCGACCAGGGGGGTGTCGGCCACAAACACCCCCACATCGCTGTCGAAGTGCGCAAACTGCTCCCGGTTGTAGACCAATCTCGCCACAACCTCTGACGTGCTCGGTGCCGTTGATGAAGTAACAGTCGGCTTTAAACTGGTCCTGGAAGAACCCTGCTCGTGCAGAGAGGGGAGGTCAGGACCCACTGCAGCTCCCCCACCCCATCCACCCCCAGGGAGCTCCTCCAGTGCCCCCTCTCCAGGTTCTCCCCCACGCCAGGTTCTCCCGATTCCCCAGGTTCTTCCAATGCCCACGTTCTCCGCAGCTTCTCCTCCTCCTCATCTTCTCCTCTTCCTCATGTTTTCCCAGGTTCTCCCCGTCCCCAGGTTCTCCCCAGATCCCCCCCTCCCCATGTTATCGCCATCCCCAAGTTCTCTCTCTCTCTAGGTTCTCCCCAGGTTCTCCTCAGGTTCTCCCCCTCCCCACGTTCTCCCCTTCCCTGGATTCTCCCCATCCAGCCTCACGTTCCCCCATCTCCACTTTCTCCCAGCCTTCTCCCCCTCCCCAGGTTCTCCCCAGGTTCTCCCCCCTCCCCACGTTCTGCCCCTCCCCAGCTGCACGGCCCCAGCTCCCAGCATCCCCCCAGCCCATCTCCCCCTCCTCCACCCCCAGGGAGCTCCTCCAGCGCCAAGAGCTGGGGGAGGGGGGCAGGAGGCCAGGGCACCCCCCCTGCACCCAGGCCCACCCCCCTTTGCCAGCCAGGCCCCCAGCCCACTCCCTTCCCAGCGCACCCCCAGCCCCGGCTCCACCCCAGGCCCAGAATCACCGAGCGCTTGGGCTTGGAAGGCACCTCCGAGCCCCCAGCGCCTGCTGCCACCCCCTGCCCTGGGCACGCAGCCCTCCCTGCAGCCCAGGCTGCTCCCAGCCCCGGCCAACCTGGCCTTGGGCACCTGCCGGCTGCAGGGATGGGGCAGCCCCCCCCTGCTCGGGGCACCCTGTGCCGGGGCCTCCCCCCCTCGGCGGGAAGGCTTTCTTGCCAAGGTGCCAGCTCAAGCTTCCCCTGCCAAAGCCAAGCCCTTGCCCCTGTGCCCGGCGCTGGGCCAAGGGGCCCCTGTGGGGCTGGGGGTGCCAGCCCCTCCCCCCGCCCGGGCGCCCAGCTCACCCGAGCTCTCCTCGCCAGCCGCCCGCTGGGCTCCCAGCACCACCAGTGCCACCAGCACGGCCCCAGCTGCCGGCACACCGGCAGCCCCCATGGCTGCTCCCAGCAGAGGCTGCAGAGGCGCTGGCACCCCCCGAGCGAGCCCCCCCGCACTCTGCCCCGCCCGGGCTCTCGCCCCAGCGCTGCCCAGTCCCCGCACTGGGAGGCCCAGTGCGCAGCGGAGCTGGGCAGCGTCACTCGTCTCCAGGCAGAGCCGCGCTCAGCCTGGTCCTGTGCTGGGATGGCGGGGGGGGGGGCACTGGGAGGGACTGGCAAGGCACTGGGAGGGCTCTGCCTGGGAACAGCTGAGGCGGCCTCGGGGCTCCCTGCCATTGGCGCAGCGTCTGGGGGGGCCTCAGCACTCAGAGCGACGCCCGCTCCCTGGGTCCAACTCCTTCCCCCTGGGTCCATCCCTTCCCCCTGGGTCCATCCCTTCCCCCTGGATCCATCTCTTTCCCCTCCATCCATCCTTTCCCCCTGGATCCATTTCCTTCCCTCTGGGTCCATCCCTTCGCCCTTGATCAATCCCTTCCATGTGGACCCCATCCCTTCCCAATGCATCCAGCCCTTCCCCCTGGGTCCATCCCTTCCCCCTGGATCCATCCCATCCCCCTGGATCCATCCCATCCCCCTGGGTCCATCCCTTCCATCTCGAGCCCATCCCTTCCCCCTGGATCCATCCCTTCCCCCTGGGTCCATCCCTTCCATCTCGATCCCATCCCATCCCGCTGGATCCATCCCATCCCCCTGCATCCATCCCTTCCCCCGGGTCCATCCGTTCCATCTCCATCCCATCCCTTCCCCCTGGATCCATCCCTTCCCCCTGGGTGCATCCCTTCCCCCTGGGTCCATCCGTTCCATCTCGATCCCATCCCTCCCCCCTGGATCCATCCCTTCCCTCTGGATCCATCCCTTCTCCCGGGTCCATCCCTTCCCAATGCATCCATCCCTCCCCCCTGGATCCATCCCTCCCCCCCGGGTCCATCCCTCCCCCCTGGATCCATCCCTCCCCCGGGTCCATCCCTTCCCCCTGGATCCATCCCTCCCCCCTGGATCCATCCCTTCCCCCTGGGTCCATCCCTTCCCCCGGGTCCATCCCTTCCCCCTGCATCCATCCCTCCCCCCTGGATCCATCCCTTCCCTCTGGATCCATCCCTTCCCCTGCATCCATCCCTCCCCCCTGGATCCATCCCTCCCCCCTGGATCCATCCCTTCCCTCTGGATCCATCCCTTCCCCCTGGGTCCATCCCTTCCCCCTGGATCCATCCCTCCCCCCTGGATCCATCCCTTCCCTCTGGATCCATCCCTCCCCCCTGGATCCATCCCTTCCCCCTGGATCCATCCCTTCCCCCGGGTCCATCCTTCCCCCTGGATCCATCCCTTCCCCTGGATCCATCCCTCCCCCCTGCATCCATCCCTTCCCCCTGGATCCATCCCTTCCCTCTGGATCCAACCCTCCCCCCTGGATCCATCCCTTCCCACTGGATCCATCCCTCCCCCCCGGTTCCATCCCTTCCCACTGGATCCATCCCTCCCCCCCCGGGTCCATCCCTTCCCACTGGATCCATCCCTCCCCCCCCGGGTCCATCCCTTCCCCCGGGTCCAACCCTCCCCCCCGGGTCCATCCCTTCCCCCTGGATCCATCCCTTCCCCCCTGGATCCATCCCTCCCCCCGGGTCCATCCCCTCCCCCCGGGTCCATCCCTCCCCCCGGGTCCATCCCTCCCCCCCGGATCCATCCCTCCCCCCGGGTCCATCCCTTCCCCCGGGTCCATCCCTTCCCTCCAGCGTTTCCACCATGACCCGGGGTTGGTGACGTCCCCAGACTCGCTCACCCCTCCTCCCTGCCGGGGTCCCTTCGGGTGACAAAGCCGTTCGACAGCAGCGGTGCCGATGCCCCCCCCCTGCGGAAAAGCCCCCGTGCCCGCTCCCCGCTCGGAGCCGGAGCCGCTGAGCGCAGCTCTGGGGGTGCCCCCATCCCGGCCGTTCCTGAGCCCCCCGGCTCGCTCTCCTGTCCCGAGGAGCGAGGGAAGGGACGAGAGGAAACGACACCAGTGGGGCCAGGGCAGGGCCGGCTGGGAGCGCAGGAAGCAGCACTTGAGGGAAGGGTGGTCCTGCCCTGGCAGAGCCCGCCCGGGGCGCTGGGGGAGTCCCCGTCCGTGCCGGGGCTCGCAGAGGAGGAGCTGGGGCGCTCGAGGCCCAGGTTGGCTCGCACGGTGCCCTTGGGCTGACGATCGCACGGGACGGGCTTGGGGGGCTTTGCCGACCTCAGCGAGCCCAGCAGTCCCGGAGTCCGTTTGTCCATCTCTCCGTGAGCCATCACTCCGTGGGCCCGTGGTCCGTCGGTCCGTGACTGCATCCCCCACGGTCCCATCCCCCACGGTCCCATCCCCCCACGGTCCCATCCCCCACGGTCAACCCCCCCACGGTCCCATCCCCCCCGGTCCCACCCCCCCACGGTCCCACCCCTCCGTCACTGCCGCACTCTGGGGGCTCCCGAGCAGCCGCACAGAGGGGGGGGACACCCACCCACTTGGCCCCCCCACTCTCTTTGTGCCGGGTCCCTCTGCCCCCGAATCGTCCAGTGTGGGGGGAGCAGGGCGAGGGGGTCCGTGTGCGGCTGCGGGGGAGGCTCTGGGGGAGGAGTGGGGGGACGCGGGACTGCGGGACGGGGCAGCGCGGGGCAGAGGGGACGCTGGTGGGGGGAGGAGAGGCAGCGGGGGGGCAGCTGGGAAGGGCCAGGAGTGGGGACAGGGACCCCCAAACCCAGGGACCCTCAAGACTCCAGGGAATCCAAAACCAAGGGAACCCCCCTGAATCCCAGGGACCCCACAAACATCAGGGACCCCCCAACCCCAGGAATCACCATAAACACCAGGGAATCCCCCAAAACCCCACAAACCCCACAAACAGCCGGGAACCCCAAACCCAGGCACACCCGAACCCCCCACGAACCCATCAAAATTTCACAGAACCCAAACACCCAACGACCCCCCCCAATCCCCGGGGACCCCCCCGAACCCCAGGGAATCCCACAAGCTCCACGGGACCTCCAAGATCAAGGGACACCCCCACAGCCCTGGCACCCCCAAACCCCACAGACTCATACCAAGTAGCGGAGAACTAAAAAGCCCAATTCACCCCCAAAGCCCGGGGACCCTTCAGCATCCCAGGGATCCCCCAGACCCCAAGCAACGCCCCCAAACCCCCAGGGAACCCTCAAACCCCAGGAAGAGCTCAAAACAGCTGCAACCTCCAAACCCCAGGGACCTCCCCGATCCCAGGGACGCCCCGTACCCCAGGGACCCCTCAAAACCCCGGAGCCCCCCAAAGCCCACACACCCACCCAAACTCGGTGCAGGTCAGAAACCCCGGAACCCCCGAGCTCAGGGACCCCTCTAAACCCCAGGGACCCCTCTAAACCCCAGGGACGCTCCCCAAGCCCGGAGAACCTCCAAAAGCCCAGGGACCCCTCCGAGCCCCAGGGACCCTTGGAAAGCCCGGAGCCCACCCCCACCTCTCAGACCGTTCCAAACCTCAGGAAGCTCCAAAGCCGACGGAAACCCCCAATATCGGGAACCCCTTCCCCAAACACTGGGGCACCCCCGAAACTCGGGCAACTCAACAAACCCCAGGGACCCCCCGAAACCCCAGAGAACCCCCAAACCCCAGCGACCGAAACAAAAGCCCAGGGAACCCCCAGGGAGAGTCCGAACACCACCGGACCTCCAGAACCCCAGGGAACCCCCAGAAGGCAGCAGCCCCCCCAAACCCACGCACTCGTCCAGACTTCGTGGAACTCAAAGAAACCCAAGGAACCCCCAAACCCAGGGACCCCTCTAAACCCCAGGGGGACCCCTCTAAACCCCAGGGAGCCCCCCCAAATCCCACGGAAGCCCACAAACCCCAGGAAGAACCCAAACACCAGGGAACCCCCAAAACACCCGGCACCCCACACACCTCAGGCACATCGAACACCAACACACACTCCCCCCGCCCCATCTCGGCTGCCAGCGGGATCCAAATTTCCCCCCGGCTCGGAGCCTTCCTCTCCCCCCTCTGCGATTCCAACCTTTCCCAGGTTGGGAAGGGGAAACCAAGGAAATGTTATTGGAGCGGAGCCGGGATTGGTCGGAAGAAGCCGGGGGGGAAGGGGACACGAGGACCATCCCAGTTCCCCCAGTCCAGTCCAGTCTAGTCTAGACCATTAAGTGTCTCCCCTTGCAGCCCGCGTCCCCCAGTCCCTCTCCTCTCTTTCCATCCCAGGTCCCCCAGTATCTTCCCTTCCAAACCAGTTCCCTTCATCCCTCCGTCCCCTTTCCCAGTTCGCCCAGACCCTTCTCTTTCCATCCCAGTTCTCCCAGTGCCTTCCCATTCCATCCCAATTCCCACAGTCCCTTCCCTTCTATCCCACTTCCTCCAGTCCCACCCCTTTCCATCCCAGCTCCCCCAGTCCCTCACCATCTAGCCCAGTTCCTCCACTCCCATGCCTTTCCTTCCCACTACCACCCGTCCCTTCCTTCCTATCCCGTCGCTCCCCGTCCCTTCCCTCCCTTTCCCGGTTTGCCCAGTCCTTTCCCCTCCCCTCCCAGTTCCCCCAGTCCATCGCAGTCCCTCTTATTCTCACGCACACCCTCGCATTCCAGCTCAGTTCCCTCCGTGCCTTCTCTTCAATCCCACTCCCTGCCCTGTCCAGCCCAGCGCAGCCCAGCACTTCCCAGTGCATCCCAGCACTTCCCAGTGCATCCCACACCCTCCCCTTCGGTCAAGGGACACCCCCACAGCCCTGGCACCCCCCAATGCCCGGTTCCACCAGTCCATCCCACTCCCTCCCATTCTACCCCAGTTCCCCCACTCCCTCCCCTTCCAGCCACTCCCTGCTCTTCCACCCCAGTCTCTCCCAGTCTCTCCCAGTCCCTCCCAGTCCCTCCCAGTGCCCCGTCGCTCTCACCCTGTCCCGTTCCCGACCTGGGGACAGGGCTGAGTGTCCTCCCCCCCGCGTCCCCTCGGACCCAAACCTCCCCCCCGCCCCCCCGGCTGGGACGGGTGGGGGCGCTGGGGGCCGGGCAGAGGGGGGACCTGGGGGGCTGGGGGCAGACTGAGGGAGGGGACACACACACAGGTGGGTCAGGGGGCACAGGTGGGGTCTGGGGGCCCTGGGACCCCTTGGGCTGGGACAGCCACCTTGGAGAAGAACGTTGGCACCAACGGGGGAGAGTGGGGGGCTGGGGGTGCTGGGGAGAGGAGGACCTGGGGGTCCTGGGGCGAGGGGGGCGAGGGGAGTCCTGGGTCTGGGGGCAGAGATGGGTCTGGGGGCAGAGAATCACAGAACCCTCCGGTCGGAAGAGACCCCCGAGATCCCCGAGCACCCCCGTCCCGTCCCCTCCCCAAACCCTGTCCCCGAGCAGCCCCTCTGCCCGGCTTTGCCACACCTGGGCGGGGGGGGGGGGGGCGACGCCCCCTCCTC
>JAUMJM010000459.1:0-35404 GCA_033558235.1 Neomorphus geoffroyi
TCCCAGTGCCTTCCCAGTTCCCCCAGTAGCTCCTAGTCCCCCCCCAGTAGCTCCGAATCCCTCCCAGTCCCCCCCAGTGCCCCCCCCAGTGCCCTCCCAGTGCCCTCCCAGTCCCCCCAGTCCCACCCAGTCCCCCCCAGTCTCCCCCCAGTCCCCCCCCAGTGCCCTCCCAGTAGCTCCCAGTGGGGGCAATGGGCCGGGGGCGGCTCCTGGGGGGGTGCGCGTGGCTGCTGGGGGGGCTGGCGCTGCTGCAGACCCTCTACCTGCGCGCCCTCCCCCCCCCCCCGCCCCCCTTGCCCCCCCCTCATCGCCGCCGCCCCCCCCACCCCCCCATCCCCCCTCGGGGGGTCCTGGACACCTCGGGGACCTTTCGGGTGTACCGGGACGTTTTGGGGACCCCCCCTTTTTGGACCCCCCCCAATTCATCTTGGCCACCCACGGTACCCCAGGTCGAGTGGCGGAGATTTTGGGGGGGGCCCTTGGGGGGGGGGCAAAGGGGGGTGGGTTTTGGGGGGGACCCCTCTCGGTGGCCGTTTTTGGGGTCCCCCGAAAAAGTTTGGAGGAGCTGTTGACGCTTTTGGGGGGGCCCTGTCGGAGCTTGCGGAACCGTTTGCGTTTACACGTGGTGGTAGCGGGGGGGGGGGCTGCACCCCCTTTTTTTTCTGCCCCCCCCAACCACGACCCCCCAATTCCGGGACGATGTCGGGGGCTCTGCGACGCCTGGCGGCCGCCGACCCCCCCAGTTACGTTTTGGGGGTACCCTATCCCGGGAATCTCTTACGTAATTTAGCTTGGGAAGGGGCAGCTGGGGTAAAAAAAGGGGGGGACCCCCCCCTCAAAAATCAAGACCCCCCCAAAAATGAGGGTCCAAGCCCCCCCAAAATTGGGGGCGCTTCGTGTTGCTGGTGGACGCCGACGTGGTGCCCAGTCGGGGGCTGCGGGAGGGGTTCCTCGAGCTGCTGCGGGAGGAGGGGGGAAGGGGGGGACCCCCAATTTGGGGGGCTGGAAGAGGGGTAGGGGACCCCCAAGTTGCGGGGGTCGCGGGGGGCTTGGGGGACCCCGAAAGGTTGGGGGCTGCAAGGGTTTTGGGGGAACCTCAAGGATTGGGGGCTGCCAAAGTCTTGGGGGACCCCAAAGGGTCTTGGGGGGCTCCAGGGGACTTGGGGACCCCAAAGGTTTGGGGGCTCGGGGGAGCTCGGATGTCCCCCCGGCACAGAGGGGTCCTGGTGGCCCTGGTGACCTCAGGGTCCCCAGAGCCCTGGACCCCCCCCATGTCCTTGGTGTCCCCGGTGACTCCGGGGTGCTCAACGCCGTGGAGGTCCCCAACCTCCCGGGTGTCCCAACGTTCCTGGTGTCCCCAACCTCCTGGGTGTCCCCAACCTCCCGGGTGTCCCCAACGTTCCTGGTGTCCCCAACCTCCTGGGTGTCCCCAACCTCCCGGGTGTCCCCAATGCCTTGGAAGTCCCCAACGTCCTGAAGGACCCCAACGCCTTGAAGGTCCCCAAGGGCTTCCGTCATCCAGGTGTCCCCAACGTCCTGGGGGACCCCAACACCTTGAGGTCCCCAAGAGCCTCCGTGATCCAGGTGTCCCCAACGCCTTGGAAGTCCCCAACGCCCTGAAGGACCCCAACACCTTGGAGGTCCCCAAGGGCTTCCGTGATCCAGGTGTCCCCAACGCCTTGGAGGTCCCCAACGCCTTGGAGGTTCCCAAGGGCTTCCGTCATCCAGGTGTCCCCAACATCCTGGAGGACCCCAACGCCCTGAAGGACCCCAACACCTTGGAGGTCCCCAAGAGCCTCCGTGATCCAGGTGTCCCCAACGCCTTGGAAGTCCCCAACGCCTTGGAGGTCCCCAAGGGCTTCCGTGATCCAGGTGTCCCCAACGCCTTGGAAGTCCCCAACGCCCTGAAGGACCCCAACACCTTGGAGGACCCCAACGCCCCAGGTGCCACCACCTCCTGGGACCAAGTGGTGTTGGTGCTGCCGGCCTTCGAGGTGCGCGCGGGGACGCGGGTGCCGGGGACGAAGGCGGAGCTCCTGCAGCTGTGGGACAGGGGGGACGCCCGGCCTTTCTATGGGACGTTGTGCCCCCGGTGCCAAGCGCCCACGGACTACGGGCGCTGGAGGGCACTGCCACCCACCCGCCACCTGCGCGTGGCCTACGAGGTCCCCTGGAGGGACCCCTGGGAGCCCTTCTACGTGGCACCTGCCCGCGGTGTCCCACCCTTCGACGAGCGCTTCCTCCAGTACGGCTTCAACCGCATCAGCCAGGTGACGAGGGACGGGGTGGGCGTGGGGTGGCCAGGGTGACCATGGGGTGGCCATAGGGGTCATGGGGTGGCCATGGGGACCATGGGGTGGCCGTGGGGGCTGGGGGTGATGTAGGGTGGCCGTGGTGACCATGGGGTGGCCATGGGGGCTGGGGGTGCTATGGGGTGACCATGGGGTGGCCATGGGGGCTGGGGGTGATGTAGGGTGGCCGTGGTGACCATGGGGTGGCCATGGTGACCATGGGGTGGCTGTGGGGGCTGGGGGTGCTATGGGGTGAACATGGGGACCATGGGGTGGCCGTAGGGGCTGGGGGAGATGTAGGGTGGCCGTGGTGACCATGGGGTGAACATGGGGACCATGGGGTGGCCATGGGGGCTGAGGGTGATGTAGGTTGGCCGTGGTGACCATGGGGTGGCCTTGGGGTGGCCATGGGGACCATGAGGTGGCCATGGGGGTTGAGGGTGATGTAGGGTGACCATGGAGTGACCATGGTGACCATGGGGTGGCCATGGGGGCTGAGGGTGATGTAGGGTGACCATGGAGTGACCATGGTGACCATGGGGTGGCCATGGGGGCTGAGGGTGATGTAGGGTGGCCGTGGTGACCATGGGGTGGCCTTGGGGTGGCCATGGTGGCTGGGGTTGATGTGGGGTGGCACCGTGGGTGTCGTGGGTGACGGTGCCCCTCCAGGCCTGCGAGCTGCACGTATCCGGCTTCCGCTTCCTGGTGCTGGACGGAGCCTTCGTTGTCCATCGCGGCTTCAAGGAAGCCGGCGGCTTCCACGGCGGGCGAGAGGCCGAGCTGAACCGCAACCGGCAGCTCTTCCGGCACTTCCGCGCCGAGCTGCGCCGGCGCTATCCCGACTCACCCCGCCGCTGCTGACCGGACAGCGGGTTCCCTCCACCTGCGCACCTGGGTCCTCTCCACCCACACACCTGGGTGCCTTCAGCATCGGATACTTGAGTCCCCATGGCTTTGGTCACTTGGGTCCTCTTGGCCTGGACACCTGGGTCCCTTCGGCTTTGGACACTTGGGTCCCCTTGGCCTGGACACCTGGGTCCCTTCGGCTTTGGTCACTTGGGTCCTCTTGGCCTGGACACCTGGGTCCCTTCGGCTTTGGACACTTGGGTCCCCTTGGCCTGGACACCTGGGTCCCTTCGGCTTTGGACACTTGGGTCCCCTTGGCCTGGACACCTGAGTCCCTTCGGCTTTGGTCACTTGGGTCCCCTTGACCTGGACACCTGGGTCCCTTCGGCTTTGGTCACTTGGGTCCCCTTGGCCTGGACACCTGGGTCCCTTCGGCTTTGGACACTTGGGTCCCCTTGGCCTGGACACCTGGGTCCCTTCGGCTTTGGACACTTGGGTCCCCTTGGCCTGGACACCTGGGTCCCTTCGGCTTTGGTCACTTGGGTCCTCTTGACCTGGACACCTGGGTCCCTTCGGCTTTGGACACTTGGGTCCCCTTGGCCTGGACACCTGGGTCCCTTCGGCTTTGGACACTTGGGTCCTCTTGGCCTGGACACCTGGGTCCCTTCGGCTTTGGACACTTGGGTCCCCTTGACCTGGACACCTGGGTCCCTTCGGCTTTGGTCACTTGGGTCCCCTTGACCTGGACACCTGGGTCCCTTCGGCTTTGGACACTTGGGTCCTCTTGACCTGGACACGTGGGTCCCTTCGGCTTTGGACACTTGGATCCCCTTGACCTGGACACCTGGGTCGCTTCGGCTTTGGTCACTTGGGTCCCCTTGACCTGGACACCTGGGTCCCTTCGGCTTTGGACACTTGGGTCCCCTTGGCCTGGACACCTGGGTCCCTTCGGCTTTGGTCACTTGGATCCCCTTGACCTGGACACCTGGGTCGCTTCGGCTTTGGTCACTTGGGTCCCCTTGACCTGGACACCTGGGTCCCTTCGGCTTTGGTCACTTGGGTCCCCTTGGCCTGGACACCTGAGTCCCTTCGGCTTTGGACACTTGGGTCCTCTTGGCCTGGACACCTGAGTCCCTTCGGCTTTGGACACTTGGGTCCCCTTGGCCTGGACACCTGGGTCCCTTCGGCTTTGGACACTTGGGTCCCCTTGACCTGGACACCTGGGTCCCTTCGGCTTTGGTCACTTGGGTCCCCTTGACCTGGACACCTGGGTCCCTTCGGCTTTGGACACTTGGGTCCCCTTGGCCTGGACACCTGGGTCCCTTCGGCTTTGGTCACTTGGGTCCCCTTGACCTGGACACCTGGGTCCCTTCGGCTTTGGACACTTGGGTCCTCTTGACCTGGACACCTGGGTCCCTTCGGCTTTGGACACTTGGGTCCCCTTGACCTGGACACCTGGGTCCCTTCGGCTTTGGTCACTTGGGTCCCCTTGACCTGGACACCTGGGTCCCTTCGGCTTTGGACACTTGGGTCCTCTTGACCTGGACACCTGGGTCCCTTCGGCTTTGGACACTTGGATCCCCTTGACCTGGACACCTGGGTCGCTTCGGCTTTGGTCACTTGGGTCCCCTTGACCTGGACACCTGGGTCCCTTCGGCTTTGGACACTTGGGTCCCCTTGGCCTGGACACCTGGGTCCCTTCGGCTTTGGTCACTTGGGTCCCCTTGGCCTGGACACCTGAGTCCCTTCGGCTTTGGACACTTGGGTCCTCTTGGCCTGGACACCTGAGTCCCTTCGGCTTTGGACACTTGGGTCCCCTTGGCCTGGACACCTGGGTCCCTTCGGCTTTGGACACTTGGGTCCCCTTGGCCTGGACACCTGAGTCCCTTCGGCTTTGGTCACTTGGGTCCCCTTGACCTGGACACCTGGGTCCCTTCGGCTTTGGACACTTTGATCCTCTTGGCCTGGACACCTGAGTCCCTTCGGCTTTGGTCACTTGGGTCCTCTTGACCTGGACACCTGGGTCGCTTCGGCTTTGGACACTTGGGTCCTCTTGGCCTGGACACGTGGGTCCCTTCGGCTTTGGACACTTGGATCCTCTTGACCTGGACACCTGGGTCCCTTCGGCTTTGGACACTTGGATCCTCTTGACCTGGACACCTGGGTCCCTTTGTCATCGGACACTTGGGTCCCTTCGTCATTGGACACTTGAGTCCCTTCTTCATTGGACACTTGGGTCCCTTTGTCATCGGACACTTGGGTCCTCTCTTGCCTGGACACCTGGGTCTCCTGTGCCGTGGTGTCCATGGGCCTGACCCCAATAAAGATGGCCACCTACCCACAATGCCTCTGTGCAGGTGATGTCATTTGGGGTGGACGAGTCCAACTCCCCAAAACTCCAGCTTTTACCTCAAATCCCCTCCCCAAACTTGAACCACGACTTTCACCTCAAATCTTCTCAAATTTCCCCTCAAACCCCCCCCAAATGTGATTTTTTTTAATCCTGAATCACCTCACAAACTCCCCAAAAATGGGAATTTCACCCCAATTCTCCTCACAGCCTCCCCCAAACTTCTCAAACCCACGACTTTCACCTCTCATCTTCTCAAATTTCTCCTCAAACTCCCCTAAAATGTGAATTTTTTTACCCCAAATCCCCTCCCAAACTCCCCCAAAATTCGATTTTCACCTCAAATCCCCCCAAATCCACAACTTTTATTTCAAATTTTCTCAAATTTCTCCTCAAAATCCCCAAAATGTGATTTTTTTCCCCAAATCCCCTCCCAAACTCCCCCAAAAATGCAATTTTTCGCCTCAAATCCACGACTTTTACTTCAAATTTTCTCAAATTTCTCCTCAAACTCCCCCTAAAATGTGAATTTTTTTACCCCAAATCCCCTCCCAAACTCCCCCAAAATTCGATTTTCACCTCAAATCCCTCCAAATCCACAACTTTTATTTCAAATTTTCTCAAATTTCTCCTCAAAATCCCCAAAATGTGATTTTTTTCCCCAAATCCCCTCCCAAACTCCCCCAAAAATGCAATTTTTCGCCTCAAATCCACGACTTTTACTTCAAATTTTCTCAAATTTCTCCTCAAACTCCCCCTAAAATGTGAATTTTTTTACCCCAAATCCCCTCCCAAACTCCCCCAAAATTCAATTTTTCGCCTCAAATCCTCCCAAATCCACGACTTTTATTTCAAATTTTCTCAAATTTCCCCTCAAAATCCCCAAAATGTGAATTTTTTCCCCAAATCCCCTCCCAAACTCCCCCAAAAATGCAATTTTTCGCCTCAAATCCACGACTTTTACTTCAAATTTTCTCAATTTCCCCTCAAAATCCCCAAAAATGTGAATTTTTTGAGGAGTTTAGGGGAGGGATTTGAGGTGAAAAAACAAAATAATCACATTTTGGGGGGGGGATTTGGGGGGAAAAATAACCCAATTTTGGGGGGGGATTTGGGGGGGGAAAAATAACCCAATTTTGGGGGGGTTGGGGGGGGTGAAATAACCCAATTTGGGGGGGGATTTGGGGGGGGATTTGGGGGGGAAAAATAACCCAATTTTGGGGGGGTTGGGGGGGGGGAAAATAACCCAATTTTGGGGGGGTTGGGGGAAAAAATAACCCAATTTTGGGGGGGTTGGGGGGGGGGGATAACCCAATTTTGGGGGGGTTGGGGGAAAAAATAACCCAATTTTGGGGGGATTTGGGGGGGAATTTGGGGGAGGGGAAATAACCCAATTTTGGGGGGGGTGGGGGAAAAATAACCCAATTTTGGGGGGGGTGGGGGGGGGGAAAATAACCCAATTTTGGGGGGGTTGGGGGAAAAAATAACCCAATTTTGGGGGGGTTGGGGGGGGGGGGGATAACCCAATTTTGGGGGGGTTGGGGGAAAAAATAACCCAATTTTGGGGGGATTTGGGGGGGAATTTGGGGGAGGGGAAATAACCCAATTTTGGGGGGGGTGGGGGAAAAATAACCCAATTTTGGGGGGGGGAGATTTAGGGGGGAAAAATAACCCAATTTTGGGGGGGTTGGGGGGGATTTGGGGGGGAAATAACCCAATTTTGGGGGGGGGGGATTTGGGGGGGGGGAAAATAACCCAATTTTGGGGGGGGGGAAATAACCCAGTTTTGGGGGGGGATTTTGAGCGCAGGGAGGCCGCAATGGCGGAGGACTACAAGTCCCAGCATGCCCCGCGGCAGCCGGGCACACGCCATTGGCTAAGGACCACGTGTCCCAGCGTGCCTCGCGGCAGCCAGTACAACGCGGCGGCTCGGAACTACAACTCCCAGCGTGCCCCGCGGCAGCCATGGCCGCCTCAATCCTTAGAACTGCAACTCCCAGCGTGCCTCGCGGCAGCCATCTCAACGCGGCGGCTCGGAACTACAACTCCCAGCGTGCCCCGCGGCAGCCATCACGACGCGGTGTGGCTGGGAACTACAACTCCCAGCGTGCCCCGCGGCAGGCGCGGGGTGCGGTGGGGGGGGGGCGGGCTTTGGGGCAAAACCCCCGCATTTTGGGGGCGTTTGAGGGGAAATCGGAGACGATTTGAGGTGAAAGTTGCACTTTTTGGAAGTTTGGGGGGGGCTGGGAGGAGATTTGGGGTGAAAGTCGCGGTTTTGAAGAGTTTGGGGGGGGATTTGAGGTAAAAAGTGGTGATTTTGGGGGGCGTTAATGAGGGGATTTGGGGTCAAAAATCTCCCATTTTAGTGGAGTTTGAGGGGAAATCCGAGAAGATTTGGGGTGAAAGTTGCGTTTTGGGGGCGTTTGGGGAGGGGATTTGGGGTAAAAAGTTGTAATTTGGGGGGGGGGGTGGGTGATTTGGGGCAAAAATTGGGCATTTTGAGGCTTTTGCGAGGGGATTTGTAGTAAAAAAAAAATCACATTTTGGGGGAATTTGGGTGGGAAATGGGGGAAATTTGACCTCAAAGTTGTGGGTTTGGAGGGATTTGGGGGGGAAAATTGTATTTTTGGGGGAGTTTGTGAGGGGGAAAATTGAATTTTGGGGGCGTTTGAGGGGAAATTGGAGAAGATTTGGGGTGAAAGTTGTGGTTTTGAAGAGTTTTGGGGAGGATTTGAGGTAAAAAAAGTGGTGATTTTGGGGGCAAAAATGCCCCATTTTGGGGGAGACTGAGGGGAAAGTGAGAAAATTTGAAGTAAAAGTCGTGGATTTGGGGGGATTTGAGGTGAAAAATTGAATTTTGGGGGAGTTTGTGAGGGGATTTGGGTAAAAAATCGCATTTTAGGGGATTTGGAGGGGAAATTGAGAAAATTTGAAATAAAAGTTGTGGATTTGGGAGGATTTGAGGCGAAAAATTGAATTTTGGGGGAGTTTGGGAGGGGATTTGGGGTAAAAAAAATTCACATTTTAGGGGGAGTTTGAGGAGAAATTTGAGAAAATTTGAAATAAAAGTCGTGGATTTGGGGGGATTTGAGGTGAAAATTGCATTTTGGGGGAGTTTGGGAGGGGATTTGGGGTAAAAATCGCAGATTTGGGGAATTTAAGAAGAAATTGGAGAAAAATGGAGGTAAATATTTTTGGGGAGTTTGGAGAGGGGATTTGAGGTAAAACGTTGTGGTTTGGGGGAGTTTGTGAGGGGATTTGGGGTAAAAAAAATGCATTTTGGGAAAATTTGAGAAAATTTGAAATAAAAGTCGTGGATTTGGGAGGATTTGAGGCGAAAAATTGCATTTTTGGGGGAGTTTGAGGGGATTTGGGGTAAAAAATTCACATTTTGGGGGAGTTTGAGGAGAAATTTGAGAAGATGAGAGGTGAAAGTCGTGGATTTGAGAAGTTTGGGGGAGGCTGTGAGGAGAATTGGGGTGAAATTCCCATTTTTGGGGAGTTTGTGAGGTGATTTGGAGTAAAAAAAAAAATCACATTTTGGAGTTTGTGAGGAGATTTAGGATTAAAAAAAAAATCACGTTTGAGGGGAAATTGGAGAAGATTTGGGGTGAAAGTCGTGGTTCTGAGCAGTTTGGGGGGGCTGGGAGGAGAATTGGGGTGAAAGTTGGAGTTTGGGGGGATTTGAGGGAAAAAAATGTGGGGTGGGGGTTTCAGTGAGGGGATTTAGGGTAGAAATTGCATTTTTGGGAGAAATTTGAGGCGCAAGTCATGGCTTTGAGAAGTTTGGGGAGGGCTGGGAGGAGATTTGGGGTGAAAGTTGCAGTTTCGGGCGTTTCTGAGGGGATTGGGGAGTCAAAAAAAATGACGTTTTGAGGACATTTAGGAGGGAATTGGGGGTAAAAAAACCCGCAGGGTTTGGTGAGTTGGAGGGGAAATTTGGAAAAGCGAAAGCTTCAAATGACACGACGGCAGCCGTCCTGCTGAATCATGGTTAATAAACGTTTTATTTGCCTTTTAAAAGATGGTTTCTTCTTACATTCTCAATTAATTTGCCATTAAAGTGCTGAAAGAGGGGGGGCTTTTATTTTTTTTTTTTTTGAGGGGGGGGGAAATTCTTTGGCTTTTTTTTTTTTTAAACTCCAGCTTAGACTCGTTAACAAAAAAACACCGTAAAAAGCAGCCATCGCACATTTTTTGGGCCGCAACCAAGACAAATAATGTAACAAATATGCGGAGCCGACAGAGAAAATATTATTAAAAATGAAAAAAAAAAAAAAATATTAATGAAGCTTGGCTTTTTTATTTATTTTTTTTTTAGTGGCAAGAGGCAAAAAATTCGGAGACGTTTCCTGCTCAAAAAAAAAAAGGGCGGCTCCGTGCCCGTTGACCGTCCTTTTCCCTCGCGGACGTTATTTGATACCATCCCCGTTACGCAACCCAACGATGGGAAACACTCGGCTTGTTTTTCCCAACCCCCGTCCTAGGAATTCCGTGGCGGCGTCTCAGTTACGGGGTGAGTTTTAACGACTCCGTCGGGCCGAGGGGGAAAGTTTCGAGACGGCGAATGGAAGCCGAATAAAAATACAAAATGAAAAACCACCAGCTGGTTAAGACGGAGAAAACCAAGGACAAAAATAAAACCCTCGTTTCCGTGAACCGAAACGCTGAAAAATTCGGTAAAATGGAGAGGAAAAAAAAAAAAAAATGAGGAGAATATAAAAAAAAAAAAAAAGTAGCCTGCAAAGTAAACTGAAGCTCTCAGCGTTTTCATGCAAAAGCTGGAGCGCAGAGAAGCCGGAGGCAACCGTGGAGCTCCAAGTTCTTCCCAACAGACCCTGCTGAGGCCCTCGCTGAGGTTGGAAGTAGCCCAAGCTACAAAAATGTATGTACAAAGGCGGGACGGGCTCCCTATATACACAGGCACTTATGTACAGCCCCGCTACTCCTTCTTCTTGGCCACCGTCAACTCCACCCCGGGCAAGCGGAACCCACCTTTCGTCCCGCTGTCGTTGCTGGAAGAAGAGGACAAGCGGGATTTTTTGGATGCCAATGAGACGCCGCTACCTTGCGCCTTCCCCATCTCCTCGTCGCTTCCCGTCACCTCGTAACAACCTTTAGTTTTGGAGCCGATTCCCCCAAACGTCCCGAATTTCATTTTGCCTTGTTTCCCCTTGTCGGCGCCCGAGGTGATGTCCAGCTCCAGGGTTGCCGTGGGAGTCGAGTGGGACGAGCGCTCGTCGCTGAAGGACGACGACCGGTGACGTGTCTTCTTGCTCTTGAAGAGGGAGAACTTCCCTTTGGCCGACGGACCCTCTGCCCCATCCAGCTCGCCTTCTGCAGACCCCACACTGACCTTGGAGCTCTTCAGGTCACCTTTCGATCCCGAAACGGACCCGGAAACCTCTGGGGAACCCAGGCCGCCGCTGCTCTTCCCCTTCTGCTTGGAAAAATTGAACTTGGGCATCTTGATTTTGGATTTCTTGAGTCTGACCTCCGCGTCCTCCGACTCGAGCTCGGCGGCTCCAGCCTGGAGGTTGACATCTGCCCCGGGGAATTCGACGTCCACTCCCATCTCCCTGCCCTTCACCTCGGGGTCGGAAAAGACAAATTTAGGCATTCGCAGCTTGGGGAACGATACTTTTCCCAAGCCGCATTCTGTGGTACCTCCGCTTCCGACTTTTGGGCTGGTAACGTGAAGACCTCCCCCACCGACGCTCACAGCTGGTGCTGTCGCCTCCCCAGAGACGGTGGCACCACCTTTGATCTTCGGCCCTTTCACGTTGATGTTAAAACCTGACCCGGAGACTTTTAGTGCCGATGTGTCCAAGGCAGGAGCTTCCAGGTGGACGCCCACTCCAGGCTCCTTAAGGTCAACACGAGGTGCTTCCACGCTGACTTTTGGGCCTTTGATTTCACCAGCAATATCTACATCACCCTGTAGGTTTGGTCCTTTCAGCTTCGGGTCAACGTCCGGCAAGGAAACATCCGGCGACTGCATTTGAAATTTAGGCCCTTTCAATTCTACGTCAGGTCCTTCCAACCCAACGCCGACCCCTGAGCCCTTCAGGCCTCCTTTCACTTGAGGGCCTTCGAGACTGACAGCCACATCAGCTCCATCCACACCGGGACTGGAAACACCAAACTGGGGGAGCTTGAGGGACGGGAGTTTGATGGTGCCACCTAGAATTTCAAGGCCGGTATCGGGCGCATCCATTGATGCTTTGGGGGATTTAACGCCAGCAGAAACATCGAGATCTCCTTTCAACTTTGGTCCTTTCAAGTTTACGTCCAAATCCGGGGCAGAAACGTCCACTGAGGGGCCTTTGATGTCAACGCCTGGGATGCCGAGATTGAGATTCGCACCCGAGGCTTTCGCATCCACCTCCATTGGTGGGACGGAGCAGTCGATGCCTCCTTTCACATTCAGATCAGGTCCCTCCACAGTGGGGGATTTAAACTTCGGCAGCTTCAGCTTTCCTCCCAAGCCTCCCATGTCAACGCCCGGCGCGTGCAGGCTGACGTTTGGCCCTTCGACAGAACTCGAAACATCCAGATCTCCCTTTACTTTTGGTCCTTTCAGGTTTCCATCGAAACTGGGTCCAGAGATTTGGGGCCCTTTGAGCTTTACGTCAACACCTCCAAGGTTCACGTCAGTCGAAGGGAGGCTCACGTTTCCTTCCACAGCCGGAGCCGAGATATCCAAGCTCACATCTGGCATTTCCAGACCAAGACCCATTTTCCCCACCTTGGGCAATTTTAGTTTTCCTTCGGGACCTTCCAGTTCTACTCCAGGAACGCTGACTTCACCTTTTACTTTTGGTCCTTTCACATTTAAGTCAACGTCTGGCACCGGGATGGAGGGAACGTCAACGTCGGGTCCTTTCAGGTCGCCCTCAATTTTCAAGTCCCCTACGCCCACCTGCCCACTGGGAAGTTTGAGCTTCGGTTTCTTCAGGCTCAGATCAGAAGCTTCAACGTCCACGTTGAGACTCGGACCTTTCACGTCGCCTTTGACTGTTGGCACAGAGACTTCTACATCGGGTGCTTTGAGTTCCCCCTCGATTTTTGGAGCCTCCCCTTTGAATCGGTGTGATTTAAGATCAAATTCAACATCTGGGAAGGAGATTTTTCCAAACATGGGTTTCTTCCCCTTGGGGGACTTCACCGCAGCTTCACCTTTTATCGTCACATCCGGACCAGCCACGTTCATCTCCAGGTCAGGAGATTTCAAATTCGCATCGAGCTCTCCACCTGCCACGTTCACATCGAACCCACCTTTCTTTCCTTTCACTTTCGGGCCGCTCATGTGAAGTTTCGGCATCTTGAACTTGCTTTTCTTCCCCTTTCCAGCAAGGTTGACATCGGGTGACTCCACGTTCAGCTCCGCCTCAGGTAAATCCACTTCTACCCCCGGGACCTTGACCTCTGCCTTCGGGCTTTTCATCCCAAATCCAAACTTTGGCTTCTTAAACTTGGGAAGTTTGACGTTTGCCTCCGGGCCTTCGATGTTCAGGTCAGGACATTCAACGTCAACTTCAGGGCCTTTGACTCCAAGTTCTGGACCTTTGATGTCGACTTCAGGACCTTTCAGGCTGCCTTCTATCTTCGGGGTGGAAACGTCAAACCCTCCCTTCGTTTTGTGGCCTTTCAAACTCAAGTCTATCTCAGGCATCGAGATTTTAGGAACGTGCATTTCTGGCATCTTCAGTTTAGGACCTTTCAGTTTTCCTTCTGCACCTTCCATGCTCACGTCTGGGACGTTGATGTCTACCTTGGGGCCCGAAAGGTCGACCTCCGCCTTTGGCAGGTTCACATCCACGTCGGGACCTTCTCCTTTAAAGCCAAACTTGGGCAGCTTCATTTTAGGCATCTTCACTTTTCCCTCCAGACCATCGACGTCGACCTCTGGGCCTTCGATATCCACTTTGGGGCCTTTAATATCAACTTCAGGACCTTTCAGACCCCCCTCAAGCTTCGGGCCATGAAGGTCAGCGTCACCTTTCGCCCTCAGTCCCTTTAGGTTCAGGTCTATGTCTGGCATGGAGATCTGGGGGGTCTTGATGTGCATTTCCGGCATTTTGATCCTGGGTCCTTTCAGTTTCCCATCAGGGCCTTCGATGTTCACATCGGGTGCCTCGACGTCCAACTTGGGGCCTTTGATGTCAACATCCGGACACTGCAAACCCCCTTCCAGCTTCGGTGCCGAGACGTCCACGTCTCCCTTCAGCTTGGGACCTTTCAGATTGAAGTCGACGTCGGGCATGGAGAACTTGGGCGCCTTGATGTGCATTTCTGGCATCTTGAATTTTGGGCCTTTGAGTTTCCCTTCGGGGCCTTCGATGGTCACCTCGGGAACGTCCACGTCAATATGGGGTGCTTTCAAGTCACCTTCAAGCCTGGGTCCAGAAACATCTACGTCTCCTTTCAGTTGAGGCCCCTTGATGTTGAAGTCAACATCAGGAATGGAAACCTTGGGAGCCTTAATGTGCATTTCGGGCATTGTGAACTTGGGACCTTTGACTTTGCCATCCACGTTCAGATCGGGAGCCTCTACCTCTACACTGGGACCTGAAATGTCCAGGTCTCCCTTCGGAAGCTTCACCTCCACATCCACTCCCTCCCCTTTAAAACCAGGCATGGAAAACTTGGGCATTTTGAATTTGGGGAGTTTGAATTTACCCTCTGGGCTATCAACGTCAACATCAGGGGAACCGAGGTCTAATTTGGGAGCACCGATATCAACCTCAGGACCTTTCAGTTCACATTCAACTCCTGGCATGGACACGTCCACGTCCCCCTTCACTTTGGGGCCCTTCAGGTTGAGGTCGACGTCGGGCATGGAGATCTTGGGGGTCTTGATGTGCATCTCGGGCATCTTGAACTTGGGGCCCTTCAACTTCCCCTCTGGACCTTCAATGTCCAACTCTGGGCCTTCAATGTCCACCTTTGGACCAGAAACATCCAGGTCTCCCTTGGGCAGGTTCACGTCCACCTCTGGACCCTCGGCCTTGACCCCGGGCATCCCAAACTTGGGCATTTTGAACTTGGGCATCTTGAATTTTCCCTCTGGGCCGTGAATGTCCACGTCCGGTGCCTCAATGTCCACCTTGGGGCCCTTGATGTCGATTTCTGGGCCCTTCAGGTCACCTTCCAGCTTGGGGACAGACACGTCCACGTCCCCCTTCACTTTGGGGCCCTTGAGATGGAAGTCGACGTCGGGCATGGAGAGCTTGGGTGCCTTGATGTTCAAGTCGGGCATCTTGAACTTGGGGCCCTTCAGTTTCCCCTCTGGACCTTCCAGCTCAACATCAGGAAGGTCCACATCGACTTTGGGGCCTTTGATGTCAAATTCTGGGCCCTTCAGGTCACCCTCGATCTTGGGGACAGAGACATCCACGTCCCCCTTCAACTTGGGGCCCTTCAGGTTGAGGTCGATGTCGGGCATGGAGATCTTGGGGGTCTTGATGTGCATCTCGGGCATCTTGAACTTGGGGCCCTTCAGCTTCCCCTCTGGACCTTCAATGTCCAACTCTGGACCTTCGATGTCCACCTTTGGACCAGAAATATCCAGGTCTCCTTTGGGCAGGTTCACGTCCACCTCTGGACCCTCCAACTTGACGCCGGGCATCCCAAACTTGGGCATTTTGAACTTGGGCATCTTGAATTTTCCCTCTGGGCCGTGAATGTCCACGTCCGGTGCCTCAATGTCCACCTTGGGGCCCTTGATGTCAAATTCTGGGCCCTTCAGGTCACCCTCGATCTTGGGGACGGAGACATCCAGGTCCCCCTTCACTTTGGGGCCCTTGAGATGGAAGTCGACGTCGGGCATGGAGATCTTGGGTGCCTTGATGTTCAAGTCGGGCATCTTGAACTTGGGGCCCTTCAGTTTCCCCTCTGGACCTTCCAGCTCAACATCAGGAAGGTCCACATCGACTTTGGGGCCTTTGATGTCAAATTCTGGGCCCTTCAGGTCCCCTTCCAGCTTGGGGACGGAGACATCCACGTCCCCCTTCAACTTGGGGCCCTTCAGGTTGAGGTCGATGTCGGGCATGGAGATCTTGGGGGTCTTGATGTGCATCTCGGGCATCTTGAACTTGGGGCCCTTCAACTTCCCCTCTGGACCTTCAAGCTCCACCTCTGGGCCTTCAATGTCCACCTTTGGACCAGAAACATCCAGGTCTCCTTTGGGCAGGTTCACGTCCACCTCTGGACCCTCGGCCTTGACCCCGGGCATCCCAAACTTGGGCATTTTGAACTTGGGCATCTTGAATTTTCCCTCTGAGCCGTGAATGTCCACGTCCGGTGCCTCAATGTCCACCTTGGGGCCCTTGATGTCAATTTCTGGCCCCCTCAGGTCACCCTCGATCTTGGGGACAGAGACGTCCACGTCCCCCTTCAACTTGGGGCCCTTCAGGTTGAGGTCGATGTCGGGCATGGAGATCTTGGGTGCCTTGATGTGCATCTCGGGCATCTTGAACTTGGGGCCTTTAATTTTTCCGTCAGGACCTTCAATCTCCAACTCTGGGCCTTCAGTGTCCACCTTTGGACCAGAAACATCCAGGTCTCCTTTGGGC
Source organism: Neomorphus geoffroyi (assembly GCA_033558235.1). Taxonomy (NCBI): domain Eukaryota; kingdom Metazoa; phylum Chordata; class Aves; order Cuculiformes; family Neomorphidae; genus Neomorphus; species Neomorphus geoffroyi. Next base: position 16,065 of record JAUMJM010000459.1, read on the forward strand.
AGGTTCACGTCCACCTCTGGGCCCTCGGCCTTGACCCCGGGCATCCCAAACTTGGGCATTTTGAACTTGGGCATCTTGAATTTTCCCTCTGGGCCGTGAATGTCCACGTCCGGCGCCTCAATGTCCACCTTGGGGCCCTTGATGTCCAGATCAGGACCCTTCAGGTCACCCTCGATCTTGGGGACGGAGACATCCAGGTCCCCCTTCACTTTGGGGCCCTTGAGATGGAAGTCGACGTCGGGCATGGAGATCTTGGGTGCCTTGATGTTCAAGTCGGGCATCTTGAACTTGGGACCTTTCAGTTTCCCCTCTGGGCCTTCCAACTCAACATCAGGAAGGTCAACATCAACTCTGGTGCCTTTGATGTCAACGTCCGGGCCTTTCAAATCTCCCTCGAGTTTTGGAACAGACACGTCCACGTCCCCCTTGACTTTGGGGCCTTTCAGGTTGAGGTCAAAGTCCGGTATGGAGATCTTGGGGGCTTTGAAGTGCATCTCGGGCATCTTGAACTTGGGGCCCTTTATTTTGCCTTCTGGGCCCTCCATTTGAACATCTGGGGCACCAACATCGAACTCGGGACCTTTAACATCCATTTTTGGCCCTTTCAGGTCACCTTCCACGCACGGCAAAGACACGTCCACGTCCCCCTTCACTTTCGGGCCTTTCAGGTTCAAATCAAAGTCCGGCATCGAGATCTTGGGAGCTTTAAAATGCATCTCGGGCATCTTGAACTTAGGACCCTTCAGTTTTCCTTCTGGTCCTTCAATCTCCACATCAGGAACATCAATGTCAACTTTGGGGCCTTTGATGGCCAAATCAGGACCTTTCAATTCACCTTCCAGCTTGGGGACAGAGACATCCACGTCCCCCTTCAACTTGGGGCCCTTCAGGTTGAGGTCGATGTCGGGCATGGAGATCTTGGGGGTCTTGATGTGCATCTCGGGCATCTTGAACTTGGGGCCCTTCAACTTCCCCTCTGGACCTTCAATGTCCAACTCTGGGCCTTCAATGTCCACCTTTGGACCAGAAACATCCAGGTCTCCTTTGGGCAGGTTCACGTCCACCTCTGGACCCTCGGCCTTGACCCCGGGCATCCCAAACTTGGGCATTTTGAACTTGGGCATCTTGAATTTTCCCTCTGGGCCGTGAATGTCCACGTCCGGCGCCTCAATGTCCACCTTGGGGCCCTTGATGTCCAGATCAGGACCCTTCAGGTCACCCTCAAGCTTGGGGACAGACACGTCCACGTCCCCCTTCAGTTTGGGGCCCTTGAGATGGAAGTCGACGTCGGGCATGGAGAGCTTGGGTGCCTTGATGTTCAAGTCGGGCATCTTGAACTTGGGGCCCTTCAGTTTCCCCTCTGGACCTTCCAGCTCAACGTTAGGAAGGTCCACATCGACTTTGGGTCCCTTGATGTCAAATTCTGGGCCCTTCAGGTCACCCTCGATCTTGGGGACGGAGACATCCATGTCCCCCTTCAGTTTGGGGCCCTTGAGATGGAAGTCGACGTCGGGCATGGAGATCTTGGGTGCCTTGATGTTCAAGTCGGGCATCTTGAACTTGGGACCTTTCAGTTTCCCCTCTGGTCCTTCAATGTCCACCTCAGGTGCCTCAATGTCAACCTTAGGTCCTTTGATGTTGACATCTGGCGCGCTCAAGTCCCCTTCCAGTTTTGGGACCGAAAGGTCAACATCGATGTCTCCTTTTATCTTGGGACCTTTCAAGTTCAGATCAAAATCCGGCATGGAAATATGGGGAGCCTTGATGTTCATTTCGGGCATCTTGAACTTGGGGCCCTTCACTTTTCCTTTGGGACCTTCAATGTCAACGTCAGGAACTTCTACATCCACTTTTGGTCCTTTCACGTGCAGATCTGCGCCATTCAGGTCCACCTGGGGAAGAGACACGTCCACGTCCCCCTTCACTTTGGGGCCCTTCAGGTTGAGGTCGATGTCGGGCATGGAGATCTTGGGTGCCTTGATGTTCAAGTCAGGCATCTTGAACTTGGGGCCCTTCAACTTCGCGTCAGGACCTTCAATCTCCAACTCTGGGCCTTCAATGTCCACCTTTGGACCAGAAACATCCAGGTCTCCCTTGGGCAGGTTCACGTCCACCTCTGGACCCTCGGCCTTGACCCCGGCCATCCCAAACTTGGGCATTTTGAACTTGGGCATCTTGAGTTTCCCCTCTGGGCCGTGAATGTCCACGTCCGGTGCCTCGATGTCCACCTTGGGGCCTTTGATGTCCACCTCAGGACCTTTCAGTTCCCCTTCCAACTTGGGGCTGGAAACATCTAACTCTCCTTTTAATTTATGCCCTTTGAGGTTGAGCTCCACATCCGGCATCGAAACTTTGGGCGTGGAAATACTCAGGAAAGGCATTTTGAACTTGGACCCTTTGGCTTTCGCTTGGATGTCCACATCTGGGCCGTGAACGTCAACCTTTGGCCCCGTTATCTCCATCTCAGGTTTTTTCAGTTTCATATCCACATCGGGGCTTGGCACTTTAGGACCCGAAAAGCCGAATTTGGGGAGTTTAAACCTGGATTTTTTGCTCTTCCCTTCTAGGTCGAGCTTCGGTCCCTCAACCTCAAGTTCTGGCCCTTTGATGTCCACCTTAGGACCTTTCAGCTCGCCCTCGATTTTGGGAAGAGAAGGATCAAGGTCAGCTTTCAGTTTGGGGCCTTTCAAATTCAAGTCGATCTCTGGCATGGAGATTTTCGGAACGTTGAACTGAACGTCCGGCTTCTTGAATTTGGGACCTTTAAGTTGTCCTTCTGGGCCTTCGATATCCAGGTCAGGAACGCTAACGTCAACCTTAGGACCTGAAATATCGACGCTGCCTTCAGGGAGATTTACATCAACTTCAGGACCTTCTCCTTTCAACCCGGGCAACCCAAACTTGGGCATTTTGAACTTGGGCATTTTTATTTTACCTTCCGGGCCGTGAATGTCCACGTCAGGTGCCTCAATGTTGACTTTGGGGCCTTTCATATCCAAATCAGGACCTTTCAAATCACCTTCCAGCTTCGGAACAGACACGTCCAGGCCACCCTTCAACTTGGGGCCCTTCAGACTAAAGTCAACGTCGGGCATGGAGATCTTGGGTGCCTTGATGTGCATCTCGGGCATCTTGAACTTGGGGCCCTTCAGCTTCCCCTCTGGACCTTCAATGTCCAACTCTGGGCCTTCAATGTCCACCTTTGGACCAGAAACATCCAGGTCTCCCTTGGGCAGGTTCACGTCCACCTCTGGACCCTCGGCCTTGACCCCGGCCATCCCAAACTTGGGCATTTTGAACTTGGGCATCTTGAGTTTTCCCTCTGGGCCGTGAATGTCCACGTCCGGTGCCTCAATGTCCACCTTGGGGCCCTTGATGTCGATTTCTGGGCCCTTCAGGTCACCTTCCAGCTTGGGGACAGACACGTCCACGTCCCCCTTCACTTTGGGGCCCTTGAGATGGAAGTCGACGTCGGGCATGGAGATCTTGGGTGCCTTGATGTGCATCTCGGGCATCTTGAACTTGGGGCCCTTCAGTTTCCCCTCTGGACCTTCCAGCTCAACGTCAGGAAGGTCCACATCGACTTTGGGGCCTTTGATGTCAATTTCTGGGCCCTTCAGGTCACCCTCGATCTTGGGGACAGAGACATCCACGTCCCCCTTCAACTTGGGGCCCTTCAGGTTGAGGTCGATGTCGGGCATGGAGATCTTGGGGGTCTTGATGTGCATCTCGGGCATCTTGAACTTGGGGCCCTTCAGCTTCCCCTCTGGACCTTCAAGCTCCACCTCTGGGCCTTCAATGTCCACCTTTGGACCAGAAACATCCAGGTCTCCCTTGGGCAGGTTCACGTCCACCTCTGGACCCTCGGCCTTGACCCCGGGCATCCCAAACTTGGGCATTTTGAACTTGGGCATCTTGAGTTTTCCCTCTGGGCCGTGAATGTCCACGTCCGGTGCCTCAATGTCCACCTTGGGGCCCTTGATATCAAATTCTGGGCCCTTCAGGTCACCCTCGATCTTGGGGACAGACACGTCCACGTCCCCCTTCAGTTTGGGGCCCTTGAGATGGAAGTCGACGTCGGGCATGGAGATCTTGGGTGCCTTGATGTGCATCTCGGGCATCTTGAACTTGGGGCCCTTCAGTTTCCCCTCTGGACCTTCCAGCTCAACGTCAGGAAGGTCCACATCGACTTTGGGGCCTTTGATGTCGATTTCTGGGCCCTTCAGGTCACCCTCGATCTTGGGGACAGAGACATCCACGTCCCCCTTCAACTTGGGGCCCTTCAGGTTGAAGTCAAAGTCTGGCATGGAGATCTTGGGGGCCTTGATGTGCATCTCGGGCATCTTGAACTTGGGACCCTTCAGTTTCCCCTCTGGGCCTTCCAGCTCAACGTCAGGAAGGTCAACATCGACTCTGGGGCCTTTGATGTCAACGTCCGGGCCTTTCAAATCTCCCTCGAGTTTTGGAACAGACACGTCCACGTCCCCCTTGACTTTGGGGCCTTTCAGGTTGAGGTCAAAGTCCGGCATGGAGATCTTGGGGGCTTTGAAGTGCATCTCGGGCATCTTGAACTTGGGACCCTTTATTTTACCTTCTGGACATTCTAATTCAACGTCAGGAACCTCTACGTCCACTTTCGGTCCTTCTGCTCTAAACTCAGGGCCTTTTAGGTCACCTTCTACCTTGGGAATGGAAATGTCGACGTCTCCCTTCACTTTGGGGCCTTTCAGGTTGAGGTCAAAGTCCGGCATCGAGATCTTGGGGGCCTTGAAATGCATCTCAGGCATCTTAAACTTGGGGCCTTTCAACTTCCCTTCTGGGAGCTCAACCTCAACATCAGGAGTTTCAATGTCCAGTTTAGGACCTTTGATGTCCATCTCGGGGCCTTTCAAGTCGCCCTCGATCTTGGGGACAGACACGTCCACGTCCCCCTTCACTTTGGGGCCCTTGAGATGGAAGTCGACGTCGGGCATGGAGATCTTGGGTGCCTTGATGTTCAAGTCGGGCATCTTGAACTTGGGGCCCTTCAGTTTCCCCTCTGGACCTTCCAGCTCAACATCAGGAAGGTCCACATCGACTTTGGGGCCTTTGATGTCAAATTCTGGGCCCTTCAGGTCACCCTCGATCTTGGGGACAGAGACATCCACGTCCCCCTTCAACTTGGGGCCCTTCAGGTTGAGGTCGATGTCGGGCATGGAGATCTTGGGTGTCTTGATGTGCATCTCGGGCATCTTGAACTTGGGGCCCTTCAGCTTCCCCTCTGGACCTTCAATGTCCACCTCTGGGCCTTCAATGTCCACCTTTGGACCAGAAACATCCAGGTCTCCCTTGGGCAGGTTCACGTCCACCTCTGGACCCTCGGCCTTGACCCCGGGCATCCCAAACTTGGGCATTTTGAACTTGGGCATCTTGAATTTTCCCTCTGGGCCGTGAATGTCCACGTCCGGTGCCTCAATGTCCACCTTGGGGCCCTTGATGTCCAGCTCAGGACCCTTCAGGTCACCCTCGATCTTGGGGACGGAGACATCCAGGTCCCCCTTCAGTTTGGGGCCCTTCAGGTTGAGGTCAAAGTCTGGCATGGAGATCTTGGGTGCCTTGATGTGCATCTCGGGCATCTTGAACTTGGGGCCCTTCAGTTTCCCCTCTGGACCTTCCAGCTCAACGTCAGGAAGGTCCACATCAACTTTAGGTCCTTTGAGGTCGATTTGAGGTCCCTTCAGGTCCCCTTCCAGCTTGGGGACAGAGACATCCACGTCCCCCTTCAGTTTGGGCCCCTTCAGGTTGAGGTCGATGTCGGGCATGGAGATCTTGGGGGTCTTGATGTGCATCTCGGGCATCTTGAACTTGGGGCCTTTGACCTTCGCTTCTGGGCACTCCAGGTCGACGTCAGGAACGCTCACATCCAGTTTGGGGCCTTTGATGTCAACGTCCGGGCCTTTCAAATCTCCCTCAAGTTTTGGAACAGACACGTCCACGTCCCCCTTGACTTTGGGGCCTTTCAGGTTGAGGTCAAAGTCTGGCATGGAGATCTTGGGGGCTTTGAAGTGCATCTCGGGCATCTTGAACTTGGGACCCTTTATTTTTCCTTCTGGGCCCTCAACATCAATGTCAGGAACTTCGATGTCCACTTTGGGCCCCTTGAGTTCCACCTCTGGTCCTTTCACATCACCCTCTATCTTTGGTACAGAAACGTCCACATCTCCCTTCACTTTAGGACCTTTCAAGTTGAGGTCAACATCGGGCATAGAAAATTTAGGTGCCTTGATGTGCATCTCAGGCATCTTGAACTTGGGGCCTTTCCATTTCCCCTCAGGACCTTCAACGTCAACATCAGGAAGGTCGACATCCAACTTGGGACCTTTAATATTCACATCAGGTCCTTGCAGGTCACCTTCTAATTTTGGAAGGGAAACCTCAGCTCCTCCCTTCACTTTGGGGCCCTTCAGGTTGAGGTCGATGTCGGGCATGGAGATCTTGGGGGTCTTGATGTGCATCTCGGGCATCTTGAACTTGGGGCCTTTAATTTTTCCGTCAGGACCTTCAACGTTGATCTCTGGACCTTCGATGTCCACCTTTGGACCAGAAACTTCAACATCACCTTTAGGGAGGTTCACGTCAACTTCTGGGCCTGAACCCTTCATCCCGGGCATCCCAAACTTGGGCATTTTGAACTTGGGCATCTTGAATTTTCCCTCTGGGCCGTGAATGTCCACGTCCGGTGCCTCAATGTCCACCTTGGGGCCCTTGATGTCGATTTCTGGGCCCTTCAGGTCACCTTCCAGCTTGGGGACAGACACGTCCACGTCCCCCTTCAGTTTGGGGCCCTTGAGATGGAAGTCGACGTCGGGCATGGAGATCTTGGGTGCCTTGATGTGCATCTCGGGCATCTTGAACTTGGGGCCCTTCAGTTTCCCCTCTGGACCTTCCAGCTCAACGTCAGGAAGGTCCACATCGACTTTGGGGCCTTTGATGTCGATTTCTGGCCCCCTCAGGTCACCCTCGATCTTGGGGACGGAGACATCAACATCACCTTTCAACTTGGGGCCCCTCAGGTTGAGGTCGATGTCGGGCATGGAGATCTTGGGTGCCTTGATGTGCATCTCGGGCATCTTGAACTTGGGGCCCTTCAGCTTCCCCTCTGGACCTTCAATGTCCAACTCTGGACCTTCAATGTCCACCTTTGGACCAGAAACATCCAGGTCTCCCTTGGGCAGGTTCACGTCCACCTCTGGAGCCTCCACCTTGACCCCGGGCATCCCAAACTTGGGCATTTTGAACTTGGGCATCTTGAATTTTCCCTCTGGGCCGTGAATGTCCACGTCCGGTGCCTCAATGTCCACCTTGGGGCCCTTGATGTCGATTTCTGGGCCCTTCAGGTCACCTTCCAGCTTGGGGACAGACACGTCCACGTCCCCCTTCACTTTGGGGCCCTTGAGATGGAAGTCGACGTCGGGCATGGAGAGCTTGGGTGCCTTGATGTTCAAGTCGGGCATCTTGAACTTGGGGCCCTTCAGTTTCCCCTCTGGACCTTCCAGCTCAACATCAGGAAGGTCCACATCGACTTTGGGGCCTTTGATGTCAAATTCTGGGCCCTTCAGGTCACCCTCGATCTTGGGGACAGAGACATCCACGTCCCCCTTCAACTTGGGGCCCTTCAGGTTGAGGTCGATGTCGGGCATGGAGATCTTGGGGGCCTTGATGTGCATCTCGGGCATCTTGAACTTGGGGCCCTTCAACTTCCCCTCTGGACCTTCAATGTCCACCTCTGGACCTTCGATGTCCACCTTTGGACCAGAAACTTCAACGTCACCTTTAGGGAGATTCACGTCGACTTCTGGGCCTGAACCCTTCAGCCCGGGCATCCCAAACTTGGGCATTTTGAACTTGGGCATCTTGAATTTTCCCTCTGGGCCGTGAATGTCCACGTCCGGTGCCTCAATGTCCACCTTGGGGCCCTTGATGTCCAGATCAGGACCCTTCAGGTCACCCTCGATCTTGGGGACGGAGACATCCAGGTCCCCCTTCAGTTTGGGGCCCTTGAGATGGAAGTCGACGTCGGGCATGGAGAGCTTGGGTGCCTTGATGTTCAAGTCGGGCATCTTGAACTTGGGGCCCTTCAGTTTCCCCTCTGGACCTTCCAGCTCAACGTCAGGAAGGTCCACATCGACTTTGGGGCCTTTGAGGTTGATTTGAGGTCCTTTCAGGTCCCCTTCCACCTTGGGGACAGAGACATCCACGTCCCCCTTCAACTTGGGGCCCTTCAGGTTGAGGTCGATGTCGGGCATGGAGATCTTGGGTGCCTTGATGTGCATCTCGGGCATCTTGAACTTGGGGCCTTTAATTTTTCCATCAGGACCTTCAAGCTCCACCTCTGGGCCTTCAATGTCCACCTTTGGACCAGAAACATCCAGGTCTCCCTTGGGCAGGTTCACGTCCACCTCTGGACCCTCGGCCTTGACCCCGGGCATCCCAAACTTGGGCATTTTGAACTTGGGCATCTTGAATTTTCCCTCTGGGCCGTGAATGTCCACGTCCGGCGCCTCAATGTCCACCTTGGGGCCCTTGATGTCCAGCTCAGGACCCTTCAGGTCACCCTCGATCTTGGGTGCTGAGACTTCTACGTCTCCTTTCATGCTGGGCCCTTTCAGATGGAAGTCGACGTCGGGCATGGAGATCTTGGGTGCCTTGATGTTCAAGTCGGGCATCTTGAACTTGGGGCCCTTCAGCTTCCCCTCTGGACACTCCAGTTCAATATTGGGTACCTCAACGTCTACTTTTGGCCCTTTGATGTCTATTTCCGGCCCTTTCAAGTCACCTTCTATCTTTGGAGCCTCCAAGTCCATTTCTCCTTTCACTTTATGTCCCTTGAGGTTCAAATCGACGTCCGGCATTGATAATTTTGGTGTTTTGATATTCAACTTTGGCATCTTGAACTTGGGACCTTTCCATTTGCCTTCTGGACCTGCAACGTCCAGCTCCGGCACTTCAACGTCTGCCTCTGGTCCAGAAATCTCTACGTCTCCTTTGGGCAGGTTGACGTCTACATCGGCTCCTTCAAACTTGGGGCCGGAGACGTTAAAATGAGGTAATTTCATCTTTGGCATTTTCAGTTTGGCTTCTGGACACTCCAGGTTGACGTCCGGCATCTCCACATCTACTTTTGGTCCCTTGATGGCAACATCAGGCCCTTTGAAGTCACCTTCAACCTTTGGAAGAGAAACATCCATCTCTCCTTTCACTTTGTGCCCCTTCAGGTTCAAATCGACGTCGGGCACGGATATCTTTGATGTCTTGATGTTGAGCTTGGGCATCTTAAATTTGGGGCCTTTTATCTTCCCTTCTGGACATTCCAAGTCTACCTCAGGCACATCAACCTCTACTTTGGGACCTTCCACATCTACTTTGGGGCCCTTTAGATCTCCAGAGACCTTCAACCCAGAAATATCGACGTCTCCTTTCAGTTTGGGGGCCTTCAAGCTGAGGTCTACGTCTGGCACCGACACTTTTGGTGTCTGAATGTTTAGTTGGGGCATCTTGAACTTGAGACCTTTTCCTTCTGGCCCTTCGATGTCCACGCTTGGCACGTCAACGTCCACCTTGGGACCAGAAAGGTCCACCTCGCCCTTCGGAAGGGTCACGTCGATACTGGGGCCCTCTCCCTTCAGGCCAGGCACCCCGAACTTGGGCATCTTCAGCTTGGGCATCTTCAGTTTGCCCTCCGGACCGTGGATGTCCACGTCTGGTGCTTCAACTTCAACTTTGGGACCTTTGACGTCAAGTCCAGGTGCTTTCAGCTCCCCTTCCAGTTTTGGGACGGAAACATCCAGGTCTCCTTTCACTTTGGGGCCTTTGAGGTTCAAGTCGATGTCGGGCATGGAGATCTTGGGGGTCTTGACGCTCACGTCTGGCATCGCAACCTTGGGGCCCTTCAGTTTTCCTTCAGGGCCTTTGACGTCCACGTCAACGTCCACCTTGGGACCAGAAAGGTCCACCTCGCCCTTTGGAAGCGACACATCGACACTGGGGCCCTCTCCCTTCAGGCCAGGCACCCCAAACTTGGGCATCTTCAGCTTGGGCATCTTCAGTTTGCCCTCTGGACCGTGGATGTCCACGTCTGGTGCTTCAACTTCAACTCTGGGGCCTTTGAGCTCCAGTTCAGGACCCTTCAAATCAGCTCCTACTGCGGGAACAGAGACGTCCACGTCACCCTTGACGCTGATGCCTTTCAGGTTCAGATCAACATCCGGCACGGAGACCTTCGGGGCTTTGATGTGCATCTCCGGCATCTTCACCGTGGGGCCCTTCAGTTTCCCTTCGGGCCCTCTGATGTCCACGCTTGGCATGTCAACGTCCACCTTGGGACCAGAAAGGTCCACCTCGCCCTTCGGAAGGGTCACGTCGACACTGGGGCCCTCTCCCTTCAGGCCAGGCACCCCGAACTTGGGCATCTTCAGCTTGGGCATCTTCAGTTTGCCCTCCGGACCGTGGATGTCCACGTCTGGTGCTTCAACTTCAACTTTGGGACCTTTGACGTCAAGTCCAGGTGCTTTCAGCTCCCCTTCCAGTTTTGGGACGGAAACATCCAGGTCTCCTTTCACTTTGGGGCCTTTGAGGTTCAAGTCGATGTCGGGCATGGAGATCTTGGGGGTCTTGACGCTCACGTCTGGCATCTTCACCGTGGGGCCTTTGACATCTACATCGGGCAGATCCATTCCCACCTTGGGGCCTTTCACGTCAAGCCGAGGTCCTTTCAAGTCTCCACCCACCTCTGGGATCGAAACATCTCCCTTAACCTTGGGTCCCTTCACATTGATGTCCACGCCTGGTCCTTTCAAGCAACCTCCTGGACCTTCAACTTCAACGTGAGGAGCCTTGAGACCCTTAGAGCCAAGTCCTTTGACATATCCTTCCACTCCAGGGATGGTGACCCCCACATCTCCCTTGGCGCCTTTCAGGTTCAGGTTTACATCCGACAGCGAGATGTGGGGTGTTTCGACCTTCTTGAACGCGGGGCCTTTCCATTCTCCTTTGACAGCCACGTCGGGAACGGCGATGTCAACCTTGGGCGCCGCTGGTCCCACCTCGCCCTTTGGGAGCACCATTTCCACAACGGGACCTTCCCCTCGCGACTCCGAGGTGGTGAATTTCGGAAAGGTCATGTGTGGGATTTTGACCTTTCCCTCCAAGCCGGAAACGTCTACGTTGGAAGCCGGGAGCTCTACGCTGGGTCCTTTGATGCCCACGCCGGGGACCTCCAGTTCTGGGGAGGAGACCTTCACGGCACCCTTCATCCCCACGTCCACCTGCGGCTTCGGGACTTTGACCGAGGGAGATGAAACGGCAGGTCCTGCCATCTGGACGGTTGAGGAGGCACCGTCAACGCACGGAGCCTTTGGTGCGGGAATGCCGGTGCCCACCTGTGGGGTTTGAGCGTCGACGCCGGATCCCGCGGTTGGGAACCCAAATCTGGGCATTTTCATCGCGGGAAACTTGATTTTTCCCACATCGGTAGCTGGATTTTCCAGCGCTGGCAAAGAAACGTCAACTCCGGGGGCTCTGACGTCGCCCTGAAGACGAGGAGAAGAAGCACCAGCGTGTGCCAGCGTCCCCCCTGGGACATCCGTGCCAGAGACGTGTCCTTTGCCATCCAACCTGGGTCCCTTGACGTGAAAACCTGCGTCCAGGCTTCCCGTCTGTCCGTTGGCTTCGATTTTGGGCGAGTCCAGGAAAGCCGTGCCAGAAACGTTACATCCCGGCATCTCCACCGTAACAGGTTTTCCAGTTGCTCTACCAGGAACTTGGCTTGCTGGCAGCTGAGGACCCACCTGGGTCCTCAGGTGGACGCCCATCGCTTGCATTCCCGGCACGGTTATCCCAGGCTTTCCGAACTGAGCCTCGCCGAGGTGGACGTCCACCTTCTGGGTGGAAGATCCAACCGCCGGTCCAGCAGGTGGCCCTCTGATGTCCGTGCTCCAGCCTGTGGCTTGGGTGCTTCTCCCCGGCAGGTCCCCTGCTGCCACCTTGATGGTTGTTTTCCCAGGTTCTCCTTCCACCTCGGTCTTGGTCACGTGGGTTGGGATCCCAATCTTGAATTCTGGGCCAACGACGTCAACATCTTTGGCTCCGTCGTTCCTGGTGACGTCGACGGTGTACGCCGTCACTTTCTTGGTGACCGTGATGGTCCTGCTCTGCGTTCCACCGCCGCACTCCGTTTCCACCACCTCCTCCGACTTCAGCCGGGGTTTGATCTTCGTCGTGTAAATCCTCCTGTACTCTTCGTCATCCCCGCTCTGGAAACGAAGAGCTCTTCGTTAGCGCCGGGGTGGTTCCCTTCACCCCTCCCCCACCCTTTCTTTTCCCTTGTCACTCACCAGAACGACTTCTGGGGTGGCCGCGAACACGTCGTGTGACCAGGACTGTCCCGGCACTGGAGATTTGTCCCCCTTGCGTTGCAAGCGCAAGCCAACCGTGTGGTGGCCCATGCTGTTGAGCAGCTGCGTCACCTCCCCGGACTGCAGGTTGTCAAAGTAGACGGTGGCCCCCACGATCTGATCCCCTGGAAGGTGGGGGGGGGGGGGGGGGCAGCGACGGGGGTGGGGGTGGGGAGACACACGTGAGGTGTTTCGAAAGGGAAAGGCAAGGAGAAGACAACCCCCCCCCCCCCCCCCAGTGCCCACCGCAAGCAAAGGGGTGGAAGGGGGGAGGAAAAGGGGGAAGGGGGAAGGAAGAGGGGAAAGGAAGGGGGAGGAAAGGAGGAGGAAGGGGAAGAAAGGGGGGAGGAAGGGGGAGGAAAATGGGGAAGAAAGGGGGGGGAAGGGGAAGGAAGGGGGGGGAAATGGGGAAGGAGGGAGGGGGAAGGGGGAGGAAAGGAAGAGGAAGGGGGAGGAAAAGGGGAGGAAGGGGGAGGAAAAGGGGAGGAAGGGGGAGGAGGGAGGGGGAAGGAGGAGGAAGAGAAGGAGAAGAAGGAGAAGACGAAAAAAACCCTGGTTTTGTGTGTGTGTGTCCCCCCCGAAAAATCCCTCCCCCCAACAACGTCTACCAAGGTCCCACCTTCCTTCACGACGCCCATCTTGGCAGCCGGGGAGTTTTGCAGCACTTGTTTGATGAAGACGCCGTCGTCCGTCTGGTCGATGGTGATGCCATGGGAGCCACTGCCTTGCCAGTTGGGGAGCAGGATCTCCCGCGTCTCCTCCTCCCTCTCCATCTGGAGAAGGGGGAAACCAAAAAAAAAAAAAAGAAGGCAGAGGGTGAGGAGGGGAAAACGCGACCGAGGAGATGTGGACGTGGGCTCGGAGCGTGGGTTGACCCAGCTCCCATCGCGCCGACCTTGCTGGGATGTCGGTCCCGGCTGGATCCGCCCCAGGAGTCCTTCTGTCTTCACCTTGTAGACCTTGCGGCAGCTTTCGTTTCACGTTCCCAGCCCTGGTGGAGACATCGGAGAGGTTTCGACGTCAACCTTCACCTTTCCTCCTGCTTCCTTCTCTTTTCCTTCTTCCACCCGAGATGGGACGGGAGCCAAGGCCACCCAACGCCACCACTCTGCCCGAGGTCTCGTCGCGAGCCAAGTTGGGTTTGGTTTGATGGGACAAGACGCTGCTAAGAGTTAAACGTCACCACGGTCCCGGGTGGCAAATGACCACCACGTCCCATTAACCCAGCCGAAGGTTGTCCCTGATCCCCGTCGGACCTCGGAGACGCCCCACTCAACACCTTTGCCATCGTATGGAAACCAAATTCAACCGTTGGACGGTTGGGAAGTACGAAAGCTTTGCAACATTCAACTCTTCCCATGTCTCCTTGCGCCCTGGGCCACCACCCCAAAGTCAACCTCTTCGCCACCTAAAAAAAACCCAAACGGAAGGGATTTCCTATTTCTAGAGATCTTCGGGGACGCGCGAGAAAGAAATCGAGGAGAAATCCTCCTTCCAAAGGTCACGAAGAGCAAAGTTTGGGCACCAGAGCCAACGCAGAGCACAGGGCAGGAGGACACGGCAAAGCCTCCACTGAAGCAGCTCCCAAGGAGACAACTCACATCGTTAAGGTCTCCAATTATGAATTGGAACCTGAATTTCCAAGCCAGGTGTCGGTTATTTCCACGTCAGGTGTTGGGGCTCACCTGGATTGGCAACGGGAAGGGAACATAAACTTGGGGGGGGGGTCACCACTCAGTGCTCGGGCGTCGGTCATTGGGCGGTGAGGACCCACGTTGGGCGGTGAGGACCCGCGTTGGGCGGTGAGGACCCACGTTGGGCGGTGAGGACCCGCGTTGGGCAGTGAGGACCCGCGTTGGGCGGTGAGGACCCTCATTGGGCGGTGAGGACCCGCGTTGGGCGGTGAGGACCCTCATTGGGCGGTGAGGACCCACGTTGGGCGGTGAGGACCCGCGTTGGGCGGTGAGGACCCGCGTTGGGCGGTGAGGACCCTCGTTGGGTGGTGAGGACCCGCGTTGGGCGGTGAGGACCCTCGTTGGGCATCCCTTGATTTGTTTCTTCCGCCCTCCCTCTTCTCCTTTTCGCTCTCCCACTAAACTGTCTTTATCTCAACCCGCGAGCTCCACTCCGTTTCCACCCCACGCCACCGGGGTGGGGGGGGTGGGGGAGGCGGCGACAAGCGCGGTGCTCGGTTACCGATGGAGTTAAACCACCCCACCCCACCCCCCCCGAAATAATTCTGGCATCCACCAGGGAGCTCAAAGCGTTGAGGTAACACCAGATCCAACCTCAGCGCGTCCGGACACGCCGGTTACGAGCATTCGCTCTACGGGTTTTTAACGGCGTTGACGCCGTTGCTGTGGTTGCTCTCAGGGTTGCGTTGGGCCACGCCTCGCCTGCTGGATGCGTTCCCTGTCGGGTTGTTCAACGTGTCTGGGAACCGGGGTGAAGGTCACCACGTTGACGTCCTACGCAAGGCTGGTTGGCGGGACAATAAAAATTACCGGTTGGACTTCGCTTGGATTCGACAGCGCGGGCGGCGCCGAAATTCGGGAGCCGTCTAGAGGAAACTATTTGTTATGGCACCCTTTGTCCTCGGAGGGAGCCTTCGGAGGAGACCCCCGTCCTACGTCTTCCCCTTCTCATTAATTGTGGAATGGGTTGGGCTGGACGGGATCTCAAAGCCCATCCAGTTCCAACCCCTCTCCCGTGAATCAGGGGGCTCCGAGCCCCATTCAACAACCTGGTCTTGGACACCTCCAGGGATGGGTTTGGGGGTTCTGGTTGACAGCAAGCTGGGATCATGGAACCATGGAATGGGTTGGGTTGGGAGGGACCTCAAAGCCCATCCAGTTCCAACCCCTTGCTGTGGGCAGGGACACCTCCCACTGGATGAGGGGGCTCCAAGCCCCATCCAACCTGGCCTGGAACACCGCCAGGGATGGGACTGGGGGTTCTTGTTGACAGCAAGTTGGAACCATGGAAGGGGTTGGGTTGGGAGGGACCTCAAAGCCCATCCAGTTCCAACCCCCACTGCCATGAATCGAGTTGCTCCAAGTCCCATCCAACCTGGTCTTGGACACCTCCATGGATAGGGTTTCAGCAGATCTGCTGCCATCCTGTCATTTGGCTTCGTGGCTTGAGGGCTTTCATCATGGAATGGTTTGGGTTGGGAGGGACCTTAAAGCCCATCCAGTCCCAACCCACCATTACTCAAAGATCTGGATGAAGCCCAACGCACCCAACCTTGGGGTTTGGGCACCATCAGATGCCAACCCTAACGAGCCGCGGAGAAGGAGAGGCACCAACGGTGGACGAAGCCGTTGGCCAACTCCAGCAGTAACCAAGAAAACCTCTCTGGTGCAGAAAGACCGTCCCAAAAATCCCAAACCCGTTGGATAAACCGTCCTGGAAGTTCTGGCGACTCAAAGAGGAGGGTGGGGAGAAACTCTTCTGCCAACTCAAATGGAACGGTTTGGGATGGGATGGACCTCAAAGCCCACCCAGTGCCACCCCCTGCCACGGGCAGGGACACCTCCCACCGGATGAGGGGGCTCCAAGCCCCATCCAGCCTGGCCTGGAACACCTCCAGGGATGGAGCGTGGAAGCACTGGGAGCTGCTTCGTAAGGTGTCCCCAGAGCCGTCTCTGCCCCAGGCTGAACAAGCCCAACTCTCCCAGCCTGTCCTCCTACGGGAGACGCTCCAGCCCTTGGATCATCTCCACGGCCTCCTCCGGACTCGCTCCCAACATCAAAACAACCAACGAGTGGCTGGGGCTGCCAAGACCGGAGTGGTTTGGGTAGATCTGGACCGGCAACGTAAGGGTGAATTATTTCTAGCTCGGTGGCCCCGTGACACCTCGGGCCATCAAGGGCGGGCTGCGACCCACGGAAAGGCTTGGGATCAAGGGGTGGGTTCGACCACGGACGCCGTCACACAGGTTGCCTGGGATGCAACGTAAAGATGGGCTCGCGATCAAGGGGTGGGATCGACCCCCCCCAGACGCTACCGCACGGCTGCTCCGTGAAGGTGAAAGGCGCCACCATCAAGGAAGCCAAGTGGTCAAAAAAGCCTCTGAGATCCGGAGAGCGATGGCCGAGATTGGAAAGAGCTGGCAGATGGATTCTATCCCACTGCCGTGAGCACGTGGTGGGGGTGGAGGCAACGACCAGATGGCCAGAAACGTGTCCCCACGTCACCGCCCAGATCCCCGTTCTTGGGCCTTGAAGAGCAAGTCTTGAGGTGGCACGGAACCCCAGAAGAACCGAGTCGGGCAACGAGGCTCGATTCCAAACCAGCCTCACGGCCAACCACGGCCGTGGAGAGGGTGTAGGACACCACACCCCCACCCCCCCCGTCGTGCATTGGACTCCGGGAGAGTCGGATGATGCAATGGACTCCTAAAAAGTACCCGGAGAGCGACGGGTGGTGGGACCCTCACCCGCTGGGATCCGCGTTCAGCAAAGACCACGTGGTTGCTTCACGCCAGGGGATCCACAATGGAGCCGGCCTGGTCCAATCGGAACTTTAGAAGGGGCTGAAGTCCCCACAGCACACGGACCATCTGTTGGGGGAGACCGTCGGGGTCAGTCCCACCTCAGGCAAACCCATCCATGGACCCCGGCGCTGCTCCGCGCCGGGTAGATGGTGTTAATCACCCCAATTAAGGGAGCTTTGATGAACCCGAGCCAAGCACAGCGGTGGTGGACCCAGAACTGGCACCCAACGTCTTCCATGAGACCAGGGTCTTCTTATTTCCCTCTTCATTCACCGCCCTACTCGATTGTCCTTATCCCAACCCGCGAGCTCCCTCCTGTCCTTATCCCAACCCCCAAGCTCCCTCCTGTCCTTATCCCAACCCGCGAGCTCCCCCCTGCCCTTATCCCAACCCGCGAGCTCCCTGTCCTTATCCCAACCCATGATCTTTCCCTTTCCCACTTGGCCGTCCTTATCCCAACCCCCGAGCTCCCCCTGTCCTTATCCCAACCCGCGAGCTCCCTCCTGTCCTTATCCCAACCCGTGAGCTTCCCCTGCCCTTATCCCAACCCGTGAGCTGCCTCCTGTCCTTATCCCAACCCCCGAGCTCTCTCCTGTCCTTATCCCAACCCACGAGCTCCCTCCCGTCCTTATCCCAACCCGCGAGCTCCCTCCCGTCCTTATCCCAACCCCCGAGCTCCCCCTGTCCTTATCCCAACCCGCGAGCTCCCTCCTGTCCTTATCCCAACCCGTGAGCTTCCCCTGCCCTTATCCCAACCCGCGAGCTCCCCCTGTCCTTATCCCAACCCGCGAGCTCTCTCCTGTCCTTATCCCAACCCGCGAGCTCCCCCCTGCCCTTATCCCAACCCGTGAGCTCCCTCCTGTCCTTATCCCAACCCGCGAGCTCCCCCCTGCCCTTATCCCAACCCGCGAGCTCTCTCCTGTCCTTATCCCAACCCCCGAGCTCCCTCCCGTCCTTATCCCAACCCGCGAGCTCCCCCCTGTCCTTATCCCAACCCCCGAGCTCCCTCCTGTCCTTATCCCAACCCCCGAGCTCCCTGTCCTTATCCCAACCCCCGAGCTCCCTGTCCTTATCCCAACCCGCGAGCTCCCCCCCGTCCTTATCCCAACCCCGAGCTCCCTCCTGTCCTTATCCCAACCCCCGAGCTCCCTCCTGTCCTTATCCCAACCCCCGAGCTCCCTCCTGTCCTTATCCCAACCCGTGAGCTCCCTCCTGTCCTTATCCCAACCCGTGAGCTCCCCCCGTCCTTATCCCAACCCGCGAGCTCCCCCCGTCCTTATCCCAACCCGTGAGCTCCCTCCTGTCCTTATCCCAACCCGCGAGCTCCCCCCGTCCTTATCCCAACCCGCGAGCTCCCTCCTGTCCTGCCCACAGGGGGAGGAACCAGCCCAGACTGGTGGCCCAGTGGCCACGGGTGCAAACTGGGAGGTGGGGAGGGGTCCATGAGGACCCACCTTGTCACCAGGAAGGGTCCCAGGCAGCAGCGTGGGGCAGGAATGGGTGGCATCTCCATCCTTGAGGAGCGCCAAGGGTCACCGGGATGGGATCCCAAGGGGCTCCAGGTTGGAGAAGGGGGATGGGTGGTGGTCCCATCAGCCCCCCCCAAGGCCCTGGCTCTACAGGACACGTCACCACCCAAACGGTCTGACCATGGAACGATGGGTGAGGTGACCTTGGGGGGTCCCATCCCAGCAGGACGTGTCACCACCCAAACCAGTTGGCCACGAAACCACGGACAAGGTGACCTTGGGGGGTCCCATCCCACCACCCCCCAAGGCCCTGGGTCTGCAGGACGTGTCACCACCCAAACCAGTTGACCATGAAACGACAGACAAGGTGACCTTGGGGGGTCCAATCCCACCACCCCCCAAGGCCCTGGGTCTGCAGGACGCGTCACCACCCAAACGATCTGACCATGGAACGATGGGTGAGGTGACCTTGGGGGGCTCCCATCCCAGCAGGACGTGTCACCACCCAAACGAGTTGACCATGAAACGATGGGTGAGGTGACCTTGGGGGGGGGGGGGGGGGGGGTGGTCCCATCCCACCACCCCCCCCCCGAGGCCATGGTGGGGGGGAGGGTCGGTCTCCCGGGCGTGTGTCACCACCACCCAACCCATTTGGACCACGGAACCATCTGGAAAGCTCCAACTGGTGGTGGAGGCCAAACAGGTTGGTGACTCAGGGCGCTGGGGAGATGTGTCCCCCCCCCCCCGTGTCCCCCCCCGGGCGTTGGGCGTGGAGGTGACTCAGAGCTGGCCCAGATGCCTCCAAGCACAGGGCGAGGCCCAAACCCCAACGTTTGCTCCTTCTCCACCCTCGCCGAGCGGCTTCTTCCCACCCTTCTCCTCCCACCGCCGCGGGCGGTTGGAGAAGTCCTTCCCGAGCAAGAGGACACCTCGGGCTCGCT
>JAUMJM010000460.1:0-30459 GCA_033558235.1 Neomorphus geoffroyi
GAGGAGGAAGATGGAGAGAGGAGAGAGGAGGAGGAGGAGGAGGAGGGAGAGGAGGAAGAGAAAGATGAAAGAGAGAGGAGGAGGAAGGAGAGAGGAGGAGGAAGGAGAGAAGGAGGGAAGCGCTTTGGCAAAGGCTGACGAGCCTCTCATCTCCCCTTGCCCCATCCCTGGGCTCCGAGGCCACAGCAGCGTCTCCAGCCGGAGCTCCGGGGTGCAGGATGGGTGACAGGGCTCAGGTGCACGAGGGTGCAGGGGCTCAGGGGTGCAGATTGAGGTGACAGGGGGCTCAGGAGGTGCAGGGCTCAGGGTGCAGAGGGTGACAGGCAGATGAGTGACGGGGCTCAGGGGTGCAGGATGAGTCACAGGGGTGCAGGATGGGTGACAGGGGGCTCAGGGGTGCAGGATGAGTGACAGGGGTGCAGGATGGGTGACAGGGGCTCAGGGGTGCAGGATGAGTGACAGGGGCTGGTGCAGGTCAGGGGAGATGAGTGACAGGGGGCTCAGGGGTGCAGGATGGGTGACGGGGGCTCAGTGCCAGCGCCTGTGGCCGTCAGCGCTGCGAAGGAGGCAGCAGCACCCCTCACGGCGCGCGGCAGCAGCTCCAGTGTGTGCGAGCCCTGCGGTTCCTTGCCTTCCCACTGCTCTCAGCCCAGGCTCGGAGCCCCCGGGCGTGTGTTTGTACCCACGGAGAGGGGACACTTGTCAGAGGGACCCGAAAAACCTCTCGCACAAGGACCCTGGTGAGCTCTCGGGTGCCCTTCTCCCCCCCAGGTCCCGTCCTCCCCCGCCTGCCCCAACCTGAGGGGGTTCTTCGTAGATGGCCGAGGGCTCCGGTGGCTCCTCGTACAGGTTCTCCTCTTCCACCTGGGAAGCTGGGATGCTGGAATTGTACCCAGCGTCTCGTCCTGCCAGAGAAACACACGGCATCATCACCATATCCATCGTCAAAACCTCTCCCTGTCCCCTCGTTCACCAAGCCTTGCTCCAGGCTGAAGTGTCACCAAACGTTGGCTACGAGCCAGATGCCACCTGGGGCTCCTGTCCAGCCACAGGGCGAGCAGGGCGTTAGGGAATGATAATAAAAGGACAAGGATCCAGGATCTCCGATGGGAAAGGAATAACCTTCTCGGGAAGAACCATTTCCAAGCTGCTCCTCGTGGTGAGCACCAAGGCTGAGAGGGAAAGCTCAGCGCAGAGACCCTGGTCACGAGCAGCATCTAGTGGTGACTGCAGCTCGGGGACTACCGGAGCTCGGCTGTGCTCGTCCAGCTTGTCCCTGATCCCCAGCTCATCCTTGATCCCCAGCCCATTTCCTCTGGTACCAGCTCATCCCAGGGCTCAAGCTCATCCCCAGACCTCAGCTCATTCCTGCTTCCAGCTCATCTTTGGTCCCCACCTCGTCCCTGGTTCCAGCTCCTATCCCTTGGTCCCAGCTTGTCCCTGTTCACCAGCTCATCCTTGGTCCCCAGCCCATGCCTGGTGCCAGCTCATCCTTGGTGCCCAGCTCATCCTTGGTCCCCAGCTCATCCTTGGTCCCCAGCCCATGCCTGGTGCCAGCTCATCCTTGGTGCCCAGCTCATCCTTGGTGCCCCAGCTCATCCTTGGTCCCCAGACCATGCCTGGTGCCAGCTCATCCTTGGTGCCAGCTCATCCTTGGTCCCCAGACCATGCCTGGTGCCAGCTCATCCTTGGTCCCCAGCTCATCCTTGGTCCCCAGCCCATGCCTGGTGCCAGCTCATCCTTGGTGCCCAGCTCATCCTTGGTGTCCAGCTCATCCTTGGTCCCCAGCTCATTCCTGCTTCCAGCTCATCCTCAGCTCCTGGCCCATCTCTGGTCCCCACCTCATCCCTGGTCCCAGCTCCTATCCCTTGGTCCCAGCTTGTCCCTGGTCCCAGTTCCATCCCCAGCCTCCAGCTCAGCCCTGGCTCCCAGCTTCATTCCAGCTCATCCCAGGGCCTGGCAAGCTGGGGACAAGCCCTCAGGGACGTGAGATCATGCCAGGACAAGGCAACCCCTCCGTGCCACCTGCAGCACACGGGGAACCCTTCCAGATACCACCAGTGTCCTCCAGCCTTGCTCTTCCCACCCAAACCACCCGGAAGGGGACAGAGCTCTTCCACGTGCAGAGGAAGCTCTTCCCAGCCGTGGGCAGACGGGCACTGCCAGCCCTGGGAGCCCTGCAGCGACAACACACAGGGATCCTGGTCTTTCTTGGGATGGCAAAACCCAACCCTGGCTGGGAAATCTGAGCATGGGGGTAGGAAAGGCTCCTCCGCGGGGTCTTGGAGGCACTTTGGAAAGGTCTGAGCACGATCCTCAAAGCCCCTGGAGCGGGCGGTTCTGCACAGCGGCTCTGGGACTGCACGTGGCATCACGGAATCAAGAGAATCACAGAGTCGTTCCTGGTTGGAAAAGCCCTTTAAGATCATCGAGTCCAACCATAAAGCCAACACCGCCAAGTCCATCCCTAAAGTGTCTCCCTCAGCACCACATCCACCCGGCTTTTCAGTCCCTCCAGGGATGGAGGCTCCTCCACTGCCCTGGGCAGCCTCTTCCAGTGCTTTTAACCCTTTCCATGAAGGAATAGTTCCAGCTATCCAACCTAAACTCCCCTGGCCCACGGGCTGAATTTCAGCCCTTCATTCCCTTGGCCACTGAACCTCCAGCTACGGCTGAGACGGAGAGGAAGGGACCTTTGCACCAGGTAGGATAACTCTCCCTCCTCCTTCTCCAGGCTCAGCATCACCCTCAAGCCTTGCTGTCCCAAAGCGTGCAGGTTTCTCACACCCTGCCAAGGCCAGGCAGAGCTGGAGCACCTCCTGTAGGAGAACAGGCTGAGAGCTGGGGTTGTTCTGCCTGGAGAGGAGAAGGCTCTGGGGAGACCTTAGAGCAGCTCCCAGGGCTGAAAGGGGCTGCAGGAAACCTGGGGAGGGGGTTTTTCCAAGGGTCTGGAGTGATGGGATGAGGGGGAACGGCTTTAAATTGGAAGGAGAAGATTTAGATTGGACATCAGGAAGACTGTGGGTGGGGAGGCCCTGGCCCAGGGTGCCCAGAGCAGTGGTGGCTGCCCCATCCCTGGAGGTGTTCCAGGCCAGGTTGGATGGGGCTTGAAGCCCCCTGACCCAGTGGGAGGTGTCCCTGCCCATGGCAGGGGGTGGCACTGGATGGGCTTGGAGGTCCCTTCCAACCCAACCCAGTCCATGATTCCATGAAAACGAACCAGGAACTCGGAGCTTGGCCTCACCACACCCAGTTTTGGGGATCCCATGGGGAAAGGTGAGGTGAGCAGCTCTGGTTTGGTGAGGAAGCAAACCACGTACCCACTGCGGCTGCCGGAGAGGCTGGAGACGTTGCCCACGCAGAGGAGGAGGTGAAGGAAGCTGGTGGAACAGCATCCCGGGCAGGAGAGACGGGAGAGGCCGGGCTTGGCACCGAGTTCCCCTCCTTCTGCAGGAAAGGGCTGCGAAGTTTGCCTGGAAAAGGAGTCAAACGTGTTGCAGGAGCCAGGCAGGCGCCGAGGCTTCCAGCCCCACGGCTCCCCAGGAGTTTGTCATGGCAGGGTGTTGCCGCCGGGTCCTCGGTGCCTTAGGAGCTCACAGCTTCCTAAGCAGGATTTTCCAGCTCTAATCCTGCTCGTGGAAAACAAGTCGGTGCAGTGGGTGCAGCAGTGGGTGCAGCCAAGCAATTAAAAAAAAAATAAAGAAGTCCTGCTCGCTGGCTTCTCCCTGGTGATTTTTGGAGCACCTGGAATTTCACAGGACCCTCACTGGTGAAGGGTTTGATGCCAACCAGCCCCCTCGTTTTCCATGGCAGGAGGAAACTCCTCGGTGTTCAGCGGAATCAGCACCGAGACGAGCCGGCTCGTGGCTTTTAACCCTGCCAGGACGTTTGTCTTCCTTTCCTCCACTGAAAATCATCAACTCCGGACACAAAGGAGGGAAATCCCAAGGGATTTCTCACCCTCAGGTATCGGCCTCCTCCTGCTTAAATAGCAGGAAAGGCATTTTCCCACCATGGCATTCCATCCTCTCCCACCCCTGGCTCGTTGGCTGCTCCTATCACAAAGCCATCGGAGTTTTCCAAATGAATTCCAGCTGCTTTCAAGGAGGAGACGTTTCAATTGGGCTTCTCACGTGTTCTCAGCGACCTCCTCGGCCGCTTTCAGCCTTGGCTTCACAGCTTCCTGGGTTCTATCTCAGAGTCAGAACGGTTGGGGTTGGAAGGGACCTCAAAGCCCACCCAGTGCCACCCCCTGCCATGGGCAGGGACACCTCCCACTGGATCAGGGGGCTCCAAGCCCCATCCAACCTGGCCTGGAACACCTCCAGGGATGGGGCAGCCACCACTGCTCTGGGCACCCTGGGCCAGGGCCTCCCCACCCTCACAGCAAAACATTTCTACACAAGATCTCATCTCAATCTCCCCTCTTGCAGCTCAAAACCCTTCCCCTCATCCCATCCCTGCACTCCCTGATCCAGAGCCCCTCCCCAGGTTTCCTGCAGCCCCTTTCAGCACTGGGAGCTGCTCTAAGGTCTCCCCACAGCCTTCTCCTCTCCAGGCTGAACAACCCCAACTCTCCCAGCCTGCCCTCGTACAGGAGCTGCTCCAGCCCTTGGATCATCTCCGTGGCCTCCTCTGGCCTCGCTCCAACAGCTCCAGGTCCTTCCTGTGCTCAGGACTCCAGAACTGGACCCAGGGCTCCAGGTGGGGTCTCACAGAGCGGAGCAGAGGGGCAGAACCCCCTCCCTCCCCTGCTGCTCCCCCTGCTCTGGATGCAGCCCAGGACACGGGGGGTTCTGGGCTGGGAGCGCACATTGCAGCTCACGTTGAGCTTCTCCTCCCCCAGCACCCCAAGTCCTTCTCCTCGGGGCTGCTCCCCATCCATTCCCCACCCAGCCTGGCTTTTTGCTCGGGGTTGTCCTGTCTGACAGGTGGGATCAGTCCCACGATCCCGCTTGGTTCAGCCAGTGCAGAAATCCCAGTGGGAGTTGGGGCAGCGGGATGGGCCGCGACAGCGGTCGCTTTCTGCCATTCTTGTATTCAATTTCCAGTTCAAAAATGAAATTGAAGTTTCAGAAGCGGCGTCAAAGGATGGAAAACTTCAGCCCTGGCTGGTTAAAACCTGCACAGCCCCACAGCAGGAGACCTTCCCGTGGGAAATGCCGAGCTCCCTGCGCTCAGCAGGAGCCGTGACCGTGCCAACGCCAGGGACGCTCCGCACCGGGAACGCTCTGCGCACGGATTTAGGCACCGCCGTCCCACCCGTCGCGTCCCCCACATCACACCTGGCTGGGAAGTCGTCACCGCGTCCGTCGGCGCCGACTTCTCCTTCTGCTTGAAGATGTCACGGGGATTCACCGCCCTCTGCGCTATCAGCGATGCCGCCTCCTGCCAGGGCAAAGAGCGCCCGGAGCAGTGAGCTGAGCCCCCGCAGCCCCCCCAGCACAGCCCCCCCCCCCCCCCCAGCACAGCACACCCCCCCGCCTCCCCCCAACTCCCGTACCTGGGCTTTCTCCACCGATTCGCTTCTCTTGAAGCCTTTGCGCTGCCTGGCATCGTACTCCTCCTCTTGCTCCTTCTGCGGCACGAGAGAGGGGAGCTAACGCCCCGCCAGCGCCAGCCAGCCCCCTCCTCTCCCCAGCCAGCCCCCTCCCCCCCTATCCCAGCCCCTCCTTCCCCAGGGAGCCCCCTCTTTCCCAACACCCTTTCCTCATCCATCCCCCTCCTGCCCCATCCCAGTGCCCTCCTGCCCTATCTTAGACCCCTCGTGCCCCATCCCAGACCCCCCTGCCCCATCCCGGACCCCCCCTGCCCCATCCCGGACCCCCCCCTGCCCCATCCCGGACCTCCCCCTGCCCCATCCCAACCCCCTTGTGCCCCATCCCGGACCTCCCCCTGCCCCATCCCGGACCCCCCCCTGCCCCATCCCAACCCCCTTGTGCCCCATCCCGGACCTCCCCCTGCCCCATCCCAACCCCCTTGTGCCCCATCCCGGACCCCCCCCTGCCCCATCCCGGACCCCCCCCCCCGCCCCATCCCGGACCTCCCCCTGCCCCATCCCAACCCCCTTGTGCCCCATCCCGGACCCCTCCCTGCCCCATCCCGGACCCCCCCCCCCGCCCCATCCCGGACCTCCCCCTGCCCCATCCCAACCCCCTTGTGCCCCATCCCGGACCCCCCCCTGCCCCATCCCGGACCTCCCCCTGCCCCATCCCAACCCCCTTGTGCCCCATCCCGGACCCCTCCCTGCCCCATCCTGGACCCCCCCCCCCCCGCCCCATCCCGGACCCCCCCCTGCCCCATCCCATCCCAGCAGGGATAAAACATGAGATCCAACAAAATCAAAGCCCATCCAAGGAACTCAAGGATGGAGCAAGCGACCTGGAGGACCAGCCTGTGGCACCTTCTGTCCCAGAGCGTGTCCAGGGCTCTTTCCAAGTCCCCCACCGGCTGTGACAGTGCCCAGGGGTGCCCAGGGTGCTCCTCCACCACCCTCCCACCTCTGCCCGCAGCTCCCTGTCCTCTGGCCTGGGGGATGCGGGAAGAAGCCTTGGGACAAGGCTGAAGCTCACCCATTGCTGCTGCTCCTTGTCCCTGTTCTCTGCCTCCTGCTGCTGCTGGAGTCTCCTGCGGTGAGGAACGACGAATCCGGGTTAAGGAACGGGCACAACCACCACACAGGGGCTGCTCCGGGACCTCATCCGGGAAGGACATTCCCTGGCACTCCCAGAGCCGTGCAGGGAGCAGGCAAGGGGCAGCGCAGCAGGAGCTGCTTCAAAGAGCAGGAAAACCTCTTCCTCTGGGGACGTGGACAGGAGCATCCGGCATGGAGGCGCCGGGCAGCGCCATCCCAGCTCCAAACAGGAAGGCAGTGCCAGCTGCAGCTCCACCACCCAACAACAGCTCCACCACCCAACAACAGCTCCACCGCCCAACAACAGCTCCACCGCCCAACGCAGCTCCACCACCCAATGGCGGCTCCACCACCCAACGCGGCTCCACCGCCTAACGGTGGCTCCACCACCTAACGGCAGCTTCACCACCCAACACGGCTTCACCACCCAACGCGGCTCCACCACCCAACGCGGCTCCACCGCCCAACACGGCTCCACCACCCAATGCAGCTCCACCACCCAACAACAGCTCCACCACCCAACGCGGCTCCACCACCCAACAGCGGCTCCACCACCCAACGGCGGCTCCACCACCCAACGCAGCTCCACCACCCAATGCAGCTCCACCGCCCAACACGGCTCCACCACCCAACACGGCTCCACCACCCAACGCGGCTCCACCACCCAACGCGGCTCCACCACCCAACGCGGCTCCACCGCCCAACACGGCTCCACCACCCAACGCGGCTCCACCGCCCAATGCAGCTCCACCACCCAACAACAGCTTCACTGCCTAACGGTGGCTCCACCACCCAACGGCGGCTCCACCACCCAACAACAGCTCCACCACCCAACACGGCTCCACCACCCAACGCGGCTCCACCACCCAACGCGGCTCCACCACCCAACAACAGCTCCACTGCTCAACAGCAGCTCCACCACCCAACGCAGCTCCACCACCCAACGCAGCTCCACCACCCAACAACAGCTCCACCGCCTAACGGTGGCTCCACCACCCAATGCGGCTTCACCACCCAACACGGCTTCACCACCCAACGGCAGCTCCACCGCCCAACACGGCTTCACCACCCAACGCAGCTCCACCACCCAACAACAGCTCCACCACCCAACGGCAGCTCCACCGCCCAACGCGGCTCCACTGCCCAACGGCAGCTCCACCACCCAACGCGGCTCCACCACCCAACGCGGCTCCACCACCCAACAACAGCTCCACCGCTCAACAGCAGCTCCACCACCCAACGCAGCTCCACCACCCAACAACAGCTCCACCGCCTAACGGTGGCTCCACCACCCAATGCGGCTTCACCACCCAACACGGCTTCACCACCCAACAGCAGCTCCACCACCCAACGCAGCTCCACCACCCAACAACAGCTCCACCGCCTAACGGTGGCTCCACCACCCAATGCGGCTTCACCACCCAACACGGCTTCACCACCCAACAACAGCTCCACCACCCAACGGCAGCTCCACCGCCCAACACGGCTCCACCGCCCAACGCGGCTCCACTGCCCAACGCGGCTCCACCACCCAACGGTGGCTCCACCACCCAACACGGCTTCACCACCCAACACGGCTTCACCACCCAACGGCAGCTCCACCACCCAACACGGCTTCACCACCCAACACGGCTTCACCACCCAACGGCAGCTCCACCGCCCAATGCGGCTCCACCGCCCAACAACAGCTCCACCGCCCAACAACAGCTCCACCGCTCAACAGCAGCTCCACCACCCAATACGGCTCCACCGCCCAACACGGCTTCACCACCCAACGGCAGCTCCACCACCCAACAACAGCTTCACCGCCTAACGGTGGCTCCACCACCCAACGCAGCTCCACCACCCAACGCAGCTCCACCACCCAACGGCAGCTCCACCACCCAACACGGCTCCACCACCCAACGCGGCTCCACCACCCAACGGCAGCTCCACCGCCCAACGCAGCTCCACCACCCAACAACAGCTTCACCGCCTAACGGTGGCTCCACCACCCAATGGCGGCTCCACCACCCAACGCGGCTCCACCACCCAACAACAGCTCCACCACCCAACGCGGCTCCACCACCCAATGCGGCTCCACCGCCCAACACGGCTTCACCACCCAACGCAGCTCCACCACCCAACAACAGCTCCACCACCCAACGCAGCTCCACCACCCAACGCAGCTCCACCACCCAACGCAGCTCCACCACCCAACAACAGCTCCACCACCCAACGCAGCTCTACCACCCAACGCAGCTCTACCACTCAACGCGGCTCCACCACCCAACAACAGCTCCACCACCCAACGCAGCTCCACCACCCAACGCGGCTCCACCACCCAACAACAGCTCCACCACCCAACAACAGCTCCACCACCCAACAACAGCTCCACCACTCAACGCAGCTCCACCACCCAATGCAGCTCCACCACCCAACAACAGCTCCACCGCTCAACAGCAGCTCTACCACCCAATGCGGCTCCACTGCCCAACAGCAGCTCCACCGCCCAACGGCAGCTCCACCACCTAACGGTGGCTCCACCACCCAATGCAGCTCCCTGGGGTCCCGGTGGCCACAGAGAGGAAGGAAACAGCAGAGACAGCACAACGCTGGCCCCTGCGCTTGCCACCTGCTCTCTGCTGGGCTCAAAGCCCTCCACCAGCCAGCCTGGACCTCCAGTACCCCATGAATGGTGGCCACACATTTAACAACACGTTCCAGAGGGGGACTCGGTCCTGGGGTAGGATCTGTGGGCAGGGAGATCCATGGATGATGCTGGACAAGCAGCCAAGCGGTTCGGCCAGAGAGAAGCTGCTCTCTGCACCCCAGAAGCACCAGACCCACGGATCGTGGTGCCCAAGGGTTGATCCTTTGCCAGCACAACCCCAGGCAGATCCCCTCCGCATCTAAAGGTCTCCTGGAATCGCAGCGATGCAGGGAATGCTCGCACACGATGTGATCCCTGAGGATCGGCACAGGGGCTGGAGCCGGGACAGCAGCTCCGACGAGGTGGTGGCGAGGGCAGAGAGCACCCCTTGAGAACGAAGCCGAGCGATCCCAGGGAGCAGGGTGGGCTCTGGGCATTGTCACAAGCGCTCGCCAGCCGCAGGGACTCACTTCTGGGCTTCGATTTCGTTGGATCTCGCTTTATATCTCTGCTCTCTCCCCACCGCTTCCTGCAGCTCCCGCTCCCGCCGCTCCCTCTCCAACCGCTGCCGTTCCTCCTCCGCTCTCCTCTTCTCCTCCAGCCGGCGGTTTTCTTCGTCTTTCTAACGGGAGACACACATCAAGTCATGGGTTTAATCCTTCCAGCTCTTTGCAGGCTGCGCTGGGCTACCAGGAGCTTCCAGGCAGCGGCCAGGGCGCGTGGCACTTGTGACGCTTCCACAGCCCTGAAGGTTCAGGCGTCGCTGCCAAACCACTGGGAAAACCCCAGCGCAAAGGAACCGGAATGGGAAGGAAATATAGAGCAGCTTGGCCCTGCTGGTTGCCCTCGGAACGCTGCCTTTGGGAAGGGCAAACCCAGCCCCTCACCCCGAGTCGGCCGTCAGCGCAGCCCAGCCCCCTCCTGCCCCAGCAGATCTGGGCTGAGATCACAGAATCACAGAACCATGGAATCGTTAAGGTTGGAAAAGCCCTCTAAGCTCATCCAGTCCAACCATCACAGCCCAACCCCACCAGTGCCTGCTAAACCACAGCCCCATATTTTTTAAAACCCTCCAGGGATGGAGATGCCACCACTGCCCGGGGCAGCCTGGTCCAATGCTTCACCACTCCATCAGTAAGGAAATTTTCCCAATATCCAATCTAAACCTCCCCTGGTGCAACTTGAGGCCATTTCCTCTCGTCCCACCCCTTGTCACCTGGGAGCAGAGCCCAGCACCCACCTCACCACACCCTCCTCTCCAGGAGCTGCAGAGAGCCAGGAGGTCTCCCCTCAGCCTCCTCTTCTCCAGGCTGAACCCCCCCAGGTCCCTCAGCTGCTCCCAGAACCCCTGTTCTCCAGCCCCTTCCCCAGCTCCGGTCCCTTCTCCGCACGCGCTCCAGCCCCTCAAGGGCTTTCTTGGAGTGAGGGGCCCAAAACTGAACCCAGGATTCGAGGTGCTGAGTGCAGGGGGGCGATCCCTGCTCCTGCTGCCACCCCACGGCTGAGCCAAGCCAGGTGCTGGTGGCCCTCTTGGCCACCTGGGCCACCGCTGTTGACCAACACCCCCAGGTAAAAAGCATCTTGCTTTTCAAGGCCAATTCCCTCCTCCCCTTTGCACCCCGAGGCAGCACCCAGCCCAGCTCTGCGCCGTTTTCCACCCCATCCACCATCCCCGCTTTGCTCTGGATCCCCGCAGAGCTCACGTTAGAGAGGGAAGACGCAGAGATTCATCTCCCACTACACCCAAACCCATCCTGCTCCTCCCTGGCTGCTGAAGGCGCAGCCCCAGCGCTCACCTCCGCTTTGGCCCAGAAATTATCCTTATTGACTCTCTTGATCTCGGACATCGCATTCGTCTTCTGGTACACAGAGCCCTGGGGGGAGGCAGAAGGTGGCACCCTTTTTTCTGCATTCCTTTGCGGAACTGGTGTCCCTGGGGCTTTCTGACACCTTTCCCCTGCGCCTACGGAACCAGCCAGCCCCTCTTTGCCTTCCCCAGGTGGAGGACACCCAGCCCCACAGAGCCTGCAGAAGGTGTTCAGCATCAAAAAGAACAACTAAACACTTTATAATGGAAGATGAGGACCAAACCAGCGCGGTCCTGTGCTCAGCACGGGCTGGGACCTTTAAAAAAAACTTATTAAAGCCTGATGCTTTAATAAAAAAAGCCTTTAAGGGCGACTGGCCGAGCCCAGCGAAACGCACATCGCCAAAAAAATGGGCATTTCCAGCCTGGTTTGCTTCAAGAAAAAAAAAAATCAGGTTGCAGAGCTCAGGCCGGGGCAGCCAGCGAAGAACTGAGCAGGAGCCGTGGGGACCTGGTCCTGCCACCCCGAAACGGGCTCCAAGGAGAGCAGGGGTCTTGCCCAGCTCAGCTTCCAGCGATGCAGTGGGAGAGCAGGTGAAGCTCAGCTCCTCCCCCGAGAAACCTCGCTCGCTTGGTGTCCGCGCTCAAAAAGCGCCTTCCTACAGAACGTTCCCCACGTGGAAGCGGTTGAGATCCGTGACCTCGATGCTTCCCAGCGCTGGGGAAGCCTCATTTTTCATCTGCCGGCAGGTCCAAACGCTGCCGCGCTGACGCGTGGCGTTCCCTGCCCCTCGGCTGCCCCGCACGTTTGAAAAGCTGGAGCTTTTACGGCTCCGAAAACCTGATCAGAACTGAGGAGAATCAGCCCTGCTTCAAAAATGGTTGGGGCTGGGAGGACATCTCAGCTCTGCAACGAGCCCGAGCGAGGAACCAGCCCTGAGCAAAACCCTCGGTGCTTCCTCAGCAGCGTCAAAGCACGGGGACCCCCTTCCACCGCTGTCCCCCCTGAGCTGGAAGACTCCAGCCCAGCCCTCGGAGGGACCAGAAAGCCCCCCCCATGGAGCTCAACTCACCACGGGAGCTTGAGGACCTGAGTCCTGGAACTTGCTGCTCTCCTTGTGGAAGTTGTAGTTGGCCCCAGAAGCCTTGGCGACCTTCTCCATGATGAGCTCGGGTTCCACGTCCTCCTCCGCGCGAGCGTTGATGGTGACGTGAGCCCCCTGAGCGGGGAGAAAGCCAGCACAGGTGTGAGGGCAACTCCAGGAGCCACCAAACCCACCGCACCGCGTCGATAGGTCCCGTCTCTGCTTCCAGAGGAAGGAAAAGAGCTCAGGAGACAAAGGGAGGTCTACGCCAACCAAAGCAAGTGCTCAGGACAAGGTTGTTTCGCCCCCTCTGAAGTCTCCGGAGCTGTTTCCGAGCTCTGCGCTGTGAATCAGCCTCTGAAATCCACCCTTGGGTGTCGGGCGCTGGGCTGGCTCCCAGTTTCTCCTGGCCACGCTCCTGCCTGCAGACCGACGCCTCGGTGCCACCCCGGTGCCCTCACCCAGGGCCCGCCAACCTGGGAGGCCACGATAAAAGCAAGAGCAGACCTTTAGGAAGTTGGCGACGGTGCTGACGTGGTTGGCGCAGGCTCCTTTCCTCACGTCGTTCACCCCTTCGCCAGTCTGCAAAGAGAAACCAGCAGCACCTCCTTACTGGGGAGTCCCACCCCGGGCTGGATTTACCTTGATCCAAGCCTCCAAACCAGGCGCGGTGCCCGCAGTGAGGGCTTCACCAGGGCTCACTGCGTGGAAAAAGACCTCTCTCTGCAGCAAGCACTGCCCGGCGGGAGATGCTGAGGGACAACGGCCGCAGCACGAGGGCTCATGGAATTCTGGAAGCGGTTGGGTTGGAAGGGACCTCAAAGCCCATCCAGTGCCACCCCCTGCCATGGGCAGGGACACCTCCCACTGGGTCGGGAGGTCCCCATCCAACCTGGCCCTGGGCACCTCCAGGGATGGGGCAGCCACCGCTGCTCTGGGCACCCTGGGTCATGGTGAGAAATTTCTTCCTGATGTCCAATCTAAATCTTCTCCTTCCAATTTAAACCCGTTCCCCCTCGTCCCATCACTCCAGGCCCTGGGAGCTGCTCTAAGGTCTCCCCAGAGCCTTCTCCTCTCCAGGCTGAACAACCCCAACTCTCCCAGCCTGGCCTCGTACAGGAGCTGCTCCAGCCCTGGGATCATCTCCGTGGCCTCCTCTGGCCTCGCTCCAACCTTTCTTGATCCTCAAGGGCTTCATTCAACCCATCCTAGACAGGTTCAGAGCAGTTTAACCGGCGGTGTCGCTGCCAGCCAAGACAGCTACATCACAAAAGAGGTGACATGGGGAAGTGAACCTTCCCATTCTCCTGTATCCGCCAGGTATGGACCGTGGTGGGCACGGCACGCCCTTCACTTGCAGCTCGGCGGAGGGGATGCGACGCGTTGGTAGGTGAGTTAAAAACAAAGGGAGAAAGAGTCATTTATTCCCAGCAGGACCCCACTCACCCAGTTGATGAGGACGTATTTGGGCAGGCCAGAGTTGGGATCCTTCACCCTACAGAAGGCGTACATCACCTTCCCGCTGTTGAGTTCCTCCACCATCTCCTCCAGGCCTCCATCTGCACCGGGAGAGAGCGGAGACGGCGTGAGCCCAACCGAGCACGTACACGTGGTGGGAACGGCCGAGCCTGCAGAGCCTGCAGCCCCCCCGGGGAGTTGTCCTACACCGAGAGCATCTCAGACCCCTTGGTTTGGTCGTTTTGTTACCTGGTTGGTTGTCTCAGCCCGCTCTCACCCACGCCCCGTCCCCAGCAGCCCTTCGTTGCCGGGGCTCCTCTTCCTCAGACCTTGGGCTTGTGACAAGCCCAGCACCACGAACGGGAAGATCTCGGCTCCGTAACGCAAGTGATGGCAGAGAAAGGAGATGTCCGTGTGCCCCAAGGGCTTTAACCAGAGCGGGCGGCTGCAAACTCTGCCCGCAGCCTCCTCCTACACGAAACCGCGCCACGAGCACCTGTGCTGCCGGAAAAGAGCTCGATGGGAGGTCGGAAAGGGCCCCTGCGCTTTGTTCCCCTCCTGCCTTCGCGCTCCAGTGACGGCGGTGACGAGCGCCGCTTCGTCAGATGGGAAGTGGAGAAGAAACCGAGACGTGCGCTTGCCAACCCAAGGAGGAAACTCCTGCCCTGCCGCTGCGCTCGCGACTGTTAAACCTTTGGGGTGGCTCCAGGCAGGACTTTGCTCTCAGCCCTGAGCTTGAGAGTGGAATCATGGAATGGTTTGTGTTGGAAAGGACCTCAAAGCCCACCCAGTGCCACCCCCTGCCATGGGCAGGGACACCTCCCACTGGATCAGGGGGCTCCGAGCCCCATCCAACCTGGCCTGGAACACCTCCAGGGATGGGGCAGCCACCACTGCTCTGGGCACCCTGGGCCAGGGCCTCCCCACCCTCATCCTGAAACATTTCTCCCTAAGATCTCATCTCAGTCTCCCCTCTTGCAGCTCAAACCGTTCCCCCTCATCCCATCCCTGCACTCCCTGATCCAGAGCCCCTCCCCAGCTTTCCTGCAGCCCCTTTCAGCACTGGGAGCTGCTCTAAGGTCTCCCCACAGCCTTCTCCTCTCCAGGTTGAACAACCCCAACTCTCCCAGCCTGCCCTCGTACAGGAGCTGCTCCAGCCCTTGGATCATCTCCGTGGCCTCCTCTGGCCTCGCTCCAACAGCTCCAGGTCCTTCCTGTGCTCAGGACTCCAGAACTGGACCCAGGGCTCCAGGTGGGGTCTCACAGAGCGGAGCAGAGGGGCAGAACCCCCTCCCTCCCCTGCTGCTTCCCCTGCTCTGGATGCAGCCCAGGACACGGGGGGTTCTGGGCTGGGAGCGCACATTGCAGCTCAGATGCTGAAGGAGAAGAAGAGCCCGCAGAGGAAAACCATTGTGCAAGGCTCAGCAGAGCGGTTGTGCAAGGCGGGCGAGCGATACAAAGCGCTCCGTTGCCACACGAACCGCAGCATCGCTCCCACTAGAAACCTGTGCCAAAAAACTACCAGAAAAGGAGGAAAAAACTCAAAAAACATGTGCTGTCACTTCAAAAAAAATTCCCACAGACCACGATTCCTCCTCCTTTGGTTTCTCCGAGCCCTGAAAAAACGGAACACGAGCCGCTGCTGCCCATCAAACAGCAGAGCCGGCTCTGGTTCCCTCTGCGCTGCAGCAGGACCCGAGCTGGTTTTCTCCTCTGCTATTAAATATTTAATGCTTTGGCTCTAAATTTGGCACCGCAGTTTCCAAGCCCGGCAGCAAAGTTTCAGGGCTGGGAGGGTGAAACCGAGCGGCTGACGGGAGCCCGGCTCAATGATTAACGCGGCAGCCAAGGCGGAAGGACGCGAAGAGAAGGAGCGGAGCCCTGCGGAGAGGTTGGGGTTCTGCAAACAGGGAGCGGTTCCAGCATTAAAACCTTCCCATTTTGAATTTACACCCCCTAGGTGAGCCCTAAATTCAGATCCCTCTTCCACCCAACCCTAATTCATCGCTGGCAGCAAAGCAGGAGCCCCAGCACCAAAGCGATCCGCTTCGCTGGATCCCACGGCACGAACGCGGCCGTCGGGAGCGGCGTGGGTTGCGAGGAAAACTGGCAAAGGGGAAAAGCAGCTGGGGATGCAAATGGAGAGAGCGGAGAAACCTGCCTGGCTGCGGTGCTTTCCACCAGCTTTGCATTTTTGTGGGAATCAGCAGCCGGATTAAAACTAAAAAAGCCCCAGGAAGCAGGGAAACAAGGGAAGAAAAGGCACTTTAGCAGCTGGGAAAGCCGGCGACGAAGGGCTTTGTGGTCCTTCCTGCATCCGGCTGGGATCAGGAAGGCTTTGGGACTGCAAAAAGGTACCATGAGGCAAAGTTTGCATCCTTCAAAATAGAGGAAGGGAGGGAGAAGGCAGAACCACGCAGGTGTCGCTGCCGCCTGCCAGCGAGCTGCTTCTCTGTTTCACAGAATCCTGGAATGGGTTGGGTTGGAAGGGACATCAAAGCCCATCCAGTGCCACCCCCTGCCATGGGCAGGGACACCTCCCACTGGATCAGGGGGCTCCAAGCCCCATCCAACCTGGCCTGGAACACCTCCAGGGATGGGGCAGCCACCACTGCTCTGGGCAACCTGGGCCAGGGCCTCCCCACCCTCATTGTCAAGAATTCCTTCCTGATGTCCAATCTAAATCTTCCCCTTCCAATTTAAAGCCGGTCCCTCTCGTCCCATCACTCCAGACCCTTGGGAAAAGCCCCTCCCCAGCTTTCCTGCAGCCCCTTTCAGCACTGGGAGCTGCTCTAAGGTCTCCCCAGAGCCTTCTCCTCTCCAGGCTGAACAACCCCAACTCTCCCAGTCTATTCCCATCACCCAGGAACAGCTCCGAGCCCCCGGCGGTGCCAGCCCTCATCTCAACGGCAAGGGGTGAGAACGGGCACAGGGATTCACTCCCAAATGCCCCTTTGCCGAGGGCTGGAGCTGTTCCCAGCAGAAGCTGGATGCCACCAGAAGCACCGAGTGACAAAAGCCAGGCAGAGCAGAGCTGAGCTCTGCAAACAACTCGATGGGGAGGGTGGGGGGGGTGTGGACAATCCCGAACACGCTCACCTCCGGAGCCGGCCACGCGCAGGTCGTTGCTGTTGCCTTCATAGGTAAACAGAGCCCTAAAATGAAGCCAAAAAGCAGGGTCACAAAAGCTCAGCCCAACCTGACACCCCACCAGCATCTCCTCTGCATCCCCTGCACCCCGAAACCTCCCCTGCGCTCACAGGACCCAGACAGGGTGGTCACACAACCCAACCCCCCCCCCCCCCCCCCCGCACGCAGCTCCACAGAGCCCCACACAGCTCCTGCCCCACATCCCAGGTGCTTCTTGATCCCTCCTATGCACCCCTGACCCCCCCCCCCGACACCCCCAGACACCCCTGACCCCCCTATTATCCTCATATTCCCCCCAGGACACCCCCACACTCCTGATCCCCCTCCATGCACCCACAGCCCCCCCAAACACCCCAAAACCCCTGATCCCCCCTATGCACCCCCCCCCTCCCATGACACCCCCACAGCCCCCCTTATGCAAACCCGCTCTCCTGGGCACCTTCCAACTTCCCATCACCCCACAGCCCCCCGAAACACCCCCAGAGCCCCCCCATCACCCACACAGCCCCCCCTCCATCACTCTCAGAGGTCCCCTTACACATCCCACACCCACTTCTCCGTGTCCCCCCCCCCCCTCTAGAGCCACCAAACACCCCCACAGCCCCTTCATCACCCCCAGACGTTCCCGCAGCCTCCCTGTGCACCTCACACACCCCCTCCCGGGCACCTTCCACCCCCTCATCCCCCCCTCCACCCCATAAACACCCCAACATCCCCCATCCCATACATCCCAGGCCCCCCAACACCCCCATAGCCTCCACCCATCAGTCCCACAGCCCCCCCCCCCCCCCCATGCATCCCACACTCCCCCTCCCGGGCACCTTTCACCCCCTCACCCTCTCATCCACCCCCCCCCGTCAGTCCCAGAGTCCCCCATCAGCCCCAGAAACACCCCCAGCCCCCCCCATCACTCCCACAACCCCCCTTCCTCCCTCCCCGAGCACCTTCCACCCCTTCATCACCCCCTCCACCCCCCCAGCCCCCAAAACCCCCAGAGCCCCCTCATCACCCCCAGAAACACCCTCAGACACCCCCCCAGCCCCCCCCCCCAGCCCCTCCCCCTCATCCCCACACCCCCACCCCATGCAATCCCCACTTCCCCTCCCGGGCACCTTTCACCCCCTCTTCCACCCCCTCTTCCACCCCCTCCATCACTCTCAGAGCCCCCCATCACCCCCAGAGCCCCCCCATCACCCCCAGAAACACCCTCAGTCACCCCCCCAACCCCCCCCCCGCCCATCACTCCCACAACTCCTCCTGCACCCCAACCCCACCCCACCCCTCCCGGGCACCTTTCACCCCCTCATCCCCTCCTCCATCCCCCGAGCCCCCAACACCCCCAGACCCGCCCATCACCCCCAGAAACACCCTTAGACACCCCCACAGCCCTTCCTCCCCCCCCATCACTCCCACAACTCCTCCTGCAGCCCAACCCCCCCCCCCGAGCACCTTTCACCCCCTCATCCCCTCCTCCACCCCCCGAGCCCCCAACACCCCCAGACCCCCCCCATCAGCCCCGAGCCCCCCCCACCCCCAGAGCCTCCCCAGAGCCCCCAGACACCCCCCCCAGCCCCCCCATCACTCCCACAACCCCTCATGTACCCCAACCTCCCCCCCCCTTCCCGGGCACCTTTCACCCCCCCATCCCCCTCGCGGCCCCCCCCTCACCCCCAGAGCCCTCCCCCCCGTGCCTCACCAGTCGGTGGGGCTCCCCGCCGCCACCACCCGCCCGTAGGCCTCCTGCAGCGCCCGCCCGTTCTTGCTGAGGTTCAGCGCCATGGCAGCGCCCGCCCCGGGGCCACGCCCACACCGAGACACGCCCCCTCCGTGCAGGCCACACCCCCTGCTCAGACCACGCCCCCTCCGCGCAGGCCGCACCCCCTGCAGCTCAGACCACGCCCCCTCCGCCCAGGCCGCACCTCCTGCAGCTCAGACCACGCCCCCTCCGTGCAGGCCGCACCCTCTGCAGCTCAGACCACGCCCCCTCCACGCAGGCCGCACCCTCTGCAGCTCAGACCACGCCCCCCTCTGCCCAGGCCGCACCCCCTGCAGCTCAGACCGCACCCACTCTGCACAGGCCGCACCCCCTGCAGCTCAGACCACGCCCCCTCCGTGCAGGCCGCACCCTCTGCAGCTCAGACCACGCCCCCTCCATGCAGGCCACACCCCCTGTAGCTCAGACCACGCCCCCTCCATGCAGGCCACACCCCCTTGCAGCTCAGACTACGCCCCCTACGCACAGGCCGCACCCCCTGCAGCTCAGACCGCGCCCACTCTGCACAGGCCTCGCCCCTATGTGCTACACACCACCCCCTGTGCAGACCACGCCCCTCCACTCAGACCACGCCCCTCAGGGCAGACCACGCCCCTCAGCTCAGACCACGCCCCCTCGAGCCCTCAGGCATGGCCCCTGAGTGAAACGTTTCTCTGCTGCGCCAGGCCACGCCCCCTCAGTGACAAACCACGCCCCGTGGAGCGATAAACCACGCCCCATGGAGTGATAGGCCACGCCCCCCGCAGTACAGGTCACGCCCCCGAGAGCCTTGCCCCTCCCCTGGAGCCTTAAACCCCGCCTCCGAGCGGCAACTGCACCCCCTGGTGCGCCAGAGTGCTAAGCCCCTCCCACTGAGAGCCATGGAGCAGTAAACCACGCCCCACTGAGCTCTAAGCCACGCCCCCACAGCGCTCCGCCCTCTCAGAGCTCCACCCCCCGATCGACGTGCCTCCTCAGAGCCCCGCCCCCCCCGCCCCGCCCCCTGCAGCTCCAGGCCGCGCCCTGAACAGGCAAGCCACAGCCTGGTGCGCTGAGCCACGCCCCCTGAGAGCTAAACCACGCCCCTGAGCGCTAAGCCACGCCCCCTGGGCTGCTACTCCTCTCTGGAGCGGTGCCCCGTGTGGGGCAGGGGGACCCGGTCTGCGGGACAGGACGTGGCTGGGATTGGGGACAGGAGGTGGCTGGAGTGGGGGGGGACAGGGGGTGGCTGGGTTGGGGACAGGGGGTGGCTGGAGTGGGGGGGGACAGGGGGTGGCTGGGTTGGGGGCAGGGGGTGGCTGGAGTGGGGGGGACAGGGGGTGGCTGGGTTGGGGACAGGGGGTGGCTGGAGTGGGGGGGACAGGGGGTGGCTGGGTTGGGGACAGGGGGTGGCTGGAGTGGGGGGGACAGGGGGTGGCTGGAGTGGGGGGACAGGGGGTGGCTGGGATTGGGGACAGGAGGTGGCTGGGATGGGGGACAGGAGGTGGCTGGAGTGGGGGGACAGGGGGTGGCTGGGATGGGGGGGACAGGAGGTGGCTGGGATTGGGGACAGGGGGGTGGCTGGAGTGGGGGGGACAGGGGGTGGCTGGGGTTGGGGACAGGGGTGGCTGGGTTGGGGACAGGGGGTGGCTGGGATTGGGGGGACAGGAGGTGGCTGGAGCTGGAGTGGGGGGACAGGAGGTGTGCTGGGTTGGGGACAGGGGGTGGCTGGGTTGGGGACAGGAGGTGGCTGGGATTGGGGACAGGAGGTGGCTGGAGTGGGGGGACAGGGGTGGCTGGGGTTGGGGACAGGAGGTGGCTGGGATTGGGGACAGGAGGTGGCTGAGGTGGGGACAGGAGGTGGCTGGGATTGGGGACAGGAGGTGGCTGAGGTGGGGACAGGAGGTGGCTGGGATTGGGGGGACAGGAGGTGGCTGGGATTGGGGACAGGGGGTGGCTGGGATTGGGGACGGGGTGGCTGGGATTGGGGACAGGAGGTGGCTGAGGTGGGGACAGGAGGTGGCTGGGATTGGGGACAGGGGGTGACTGGGATTGGGGGCAGGAGGTGGCTGGGATTGGGGACAGGGGGTGGCTGGGATTGGGGGGACAGGAGGTGGCTGAGGTGGGGACAGGAGGTGGCTGGGATTGGGGGGACAGGAGGTGGCTGGGATTGGGGACAGGAGGTGGCTGGGATTGGGGACAGGGGGTGACTGGGATTGGGGACAGGGGGTGGCTGGATTGGGGGGACAGGAGGTGGCTGGGATTGGGGGGACAGGAGGTGGCTGGGATTGGGGACAGGGGGTGGCTGGGATGGGGGGGACGGGAGGTGGCTGGGTTGGGGGGACAGGAGGTGGCTGGGATTGGGGACAGGAGGTGGCTGGGATTGGGGACAGGGGGTGGCTGGGATGGGGGACAGGAGGTCGCTGGAGTGGGGAGACAGGAGGTGGCTGGGATTGGGGGCAGGAGGTGGCTGGGATTGGGGGGACAGGAGGTGGCTGGGATTGGGGACAGGAGGTGGCTGGGATTGGGGACAGAAGGTGGCTGGGTGGGTGACCTCATCCTGCCCCGGGGGTGGTGGTGCAGATGCCCCTTGTCCCCAGCACACGCTAATGACCCATTTGCAGGTTGTGCCCATCACCCCTGCCCCCAGGACACCACCCCCTGCCACCAAGGGACAGCAGGAGGGACATGGGGACAGGGGAGGGGCTCCCCAAAAAAATCCAGCAGCTCTTCCTCCCCATCCCACAGCCCTTGAGGGGACAAAACCCACCCATGGGGCACCACCACCATCCACCGGCAAAGGTACCAGGGGCGAGGGGGTCCCTCTGGGACACCCCGGTTGTCCCCAGTGGTGGTGACGGTGACGGTGATGGTGTTGTGCTGGGATTTGGCTTCTTGGGGCTTCCAGGTCTGGCTGGGGAGGTGGTGGAGAGGGATGGGTGTCACCCCATGTCCTCATGGGAGATGGTGGGCAAGGGTCCTGGGGTGGCCACAGGTCCTGAGGTACCTAAGGGTCCCGGGGTACTTGGGAGCCCTGGGATGTCCGAGGGTCCCAGGATGGTCAAAGGTCCTGGGGGTACCTGAGCATCCTGGGATGTCCGAGGGTCCCAGAGTGTCTGAAGGTCCTGGGTTGGCTGAGAGCCCAGGGACAGTCAATGGTCCCATGGTGACTGCAGGTCCTGGGACCCCTGATGATCCCGGGACACCCAAGGGCCCCAGCGTGTCCAAGAGTTCCATGGTGGCTGAGGGTCCTGGGGTGTCCGAGGTTCCTCGGTGGCCGAGGGTCCTAGGATGGCTGAAAGTCCTGGAGTGACCAAGGGTCCTAGGGCAGCTGAGGAATCCGGGGCTGGCTGAACAAGGTTCCCACGGCGACTGAGGGTCTCAGGATGGCCACAATTCCCACCTCAAACCCTTCGGCTGTAGCTCCAGGGTCGTTTGCAACCTTTCCACCTGCATCAACGTTTCCCGTTGTGTTCTCGCTACGGGGACTCCTTTTGCCAACCTCCAGGTCTCCCAACTTCCACTTCCTTCTCCATCCCCAGCCTCGTGGTGCCTTCAGGACACCTCTGCCAGGATCCCAGCAGGTTTTAACACCGGGACGTGCTGGGGCAAAGGCCGGGTGACGGGATCCGACCTCAGGGCACACGGAAGCGCCCGGAATTGCTTTTTGGTTTGGGCCGTGCAGCGGCAAAACCTCACGTGAGATGGTTTCAGAGGGCTCCCACCCTGCCGTCATCTCCTCCAGCTCACAGAATTCCCATCCCACCATCATCCCCTCCATCTGACGGACCTCCCATCCCAACATCACCCCCTCCATCTCAAGGACCTCCCATCCCACCATCATCCCCTTCATCTCATGGACCTCCCATCCCACCATCATCCCCTCCATCTGACGGACCTCCCATCCCAACATCACCCCCTCCATCTCAAGGACCTCCCATCCCACCATCATCCCCTTCATCTCACAGACCTCCCATCCCACCATCATCCCCTTCATCTCATGGACCTCCCATCCCACCATCATCCCCTCCATCTCAAGGACCTCCCATCCCACCATCATCCCCTTCATCTCACGGACCTCCCATCCCACCATCATCCCCTCCATCTGATGAACCTCCCATCTGAACATCATCCCCTCCATCTCACGGACCTCCCATCCCACCGTCATCCCCTCCATCTCAAGGACCTCCCATCCCACCATCATCCCCTTCATCTCACGGACCTCCCATCCCACCATCATCCCCTCCATCTGATGAACCTCCCATCTGACCATCATCTCCTCCATCTCAAGGACCTCCCATCACACCGTCATCCCCTTCATCTCATGGACCTCCCATCCCACCATCATCCCCTCCATCTCACGGACCTCCCATCCCACCATCATCCCCTTCATCTCACGGACCTCCCATCCCACCATCATCCCCTCCATCTGATGAACCTCCCATCTGAACATCATCCCCTCCATCTCAAGGACCTCCCATCCCACCGTCATCCACTTCATCTCATGGACCTCCCATCCCACCATCATCCCCTCCATCTGATGGACCTCCCATCTGAACATCATCCCCTCCATCTCACGGACCTCCCATCCCACCGTCATCCCCTCCATCTCAAGGACCTCCCATCCCACCATCATCCCCTTCATCTCACGGACCTCCCATCCCACCATCATCCCCTCCATCTGATGAACCTCCCATCTGACCATCATCTCCTCCATCTCAAGGACCTCCCATCACACCGTCATCCCCTTCATCTCATGGACCTCCCATCCCACCATCATCCCCTCCATCTCACGGACCTCCCATCTTGCCATCATCCCCTCCATCTCAAGGACCTCCCATCCCACCGTCATCCACTTCATCTCATGGACCTCCCATCCCACCATCATCCCCTCCATCTGATGGACCTCCCATCTGAACATCATCCCCTCCATCTGATGGACCTCCCATCTCGCCATCATCCCCTCCATCTCAAGGACCTCCCATCCCACCATCATCCCCTCCATCTCACGGACCTCCCATCCCGCCTGCCCAGCCAGGATGCCCTTACTCATTGCTTAACGGGCATGGGGAGGGTGGGGAACCTCTTGAGAAATGAGTTGCAAGGAGGTTCTGCCGTCTGTTGACGGCCTTCAGACCCACCCCGGAGGCTCTCCTGGATTTGGAGGACGTGCAAAAACCATTGGGAAAGACCCCAAAGCTCCCCAAAGCCCCACCAGCTCCCAAGGTTTGACTTGGGGTCCTGCAAAGCTGGGAGTCACCTGGAGCGCGCTGGGCGCTGCCGGACAGTCGCCGTCCATGTGTCCCATGCCAGGAACCACCCATCTCCTCGCTCCTTTGTTGACCTGGACCACGCGTTGTTCATCTCCTGGTCTGGAGAATGTTGGGAAAAATAGCTCTTTAGCTGATGATTTCTCTTTTTGAGCTCCCTGGGCGCTCGCACAGCGTCCCGGACACTTCCAGACCTTCCATGGAAGGGCTTCCACCACCGCGTCTACCCCTAAACATGGAGCAAGGAGCCACCCAAGGAACTCATGGATGGAATTGTTAATTAAAGGCAGGGTAATAAAACATCTGGAGGTCTGGGAGTCGGGCGGCACCGTCCCCTGCGGCCGCCTCTCGCCGTTCCTGGAGACACTTGGGGAGAGGGGTCACCACTTCTTTCCGTGTTACAAAAGCCTTTTCATGCAGCCTTCCCGGAGAAGTGACTGAAGAACCTTTGTGGAGCGAAGCCGGGAGCTGCTGGCCTGGTGGGGAGGGGTGGGAGAAGCGGTGGCTCCAGAGATTCGGGAATTGTCCCCAGTGTCTGGTGAAACGAGGAGGTGGGAAGCGTGGTCAGAGGTTGGGGTTCACCAGCAGGCTGCGGGTGATGGGATGAAGCCACTTGTTTGGAGATGTTGGATGAGGTGCTGGATGAAGCCCTGTTGGGTGCCACCCTCTCGGGTGACGGGTGGTAGGATGAGTCCCCGTTCCCACCCACGTGTCCCCATCACGGGGGAACAAGCCCAACATGCAGAAGAAATCAGCGGAAAGCATTTCCCAGTGGGTCTGTCCTCCAGGTTGGGTTGGAGTTGGGTTGGAGTTGGGTTGGAGTTGGGTTGGAGCTGCACGGCCACCATGGTGGGACCTTGGCACCCTGGGAGCCCACGCTGAGCTCACGCTGGTGTGGGGGTGAGATGGGGACGCTTGAGTGGATTGGGGACACTCAGGTACGGTGGGGACACGTAGGTAGGATGGGGACACCTCCGTGGGATGGGGACACCTCCGTGGGATGGGGACACCCTGGAGTGGGACAGGGTGACCCTGGTGGG
The DNA here is from genome assembly GCA_033558235.1 of Neomorphus geoffroyi. Classification (NCBI taxonomy): domain Eukaryota; kingdom Metazoa; phylum Chordata; class Aves; order Cuculiformes; family Neomorphidae; genus Neomorphus; species Neomorphus geoffroyi. The sequence goes on from JAUMJM010000460.1 coordinate 24,809, forward strand.
ATTGGGGTTCTTCTGTTACTTGGAGGACTGGGACACCCTGGTAGGATGGGGGGCACCTCGGGTAGGACAGGGGCACCGACACGGGGTGGGGGCACATGGGTAGGGGTGGGGGCAGGTAGGAACACCTTGAGCAGAATGAGGGTACCCAGATGGGATGGGGCACCCTGGGGCATCCAGGTGTCTCATCCAAGAGGGGGCATCTTGGATGGGATGGGGGGACCCTGGATGGGACGGGGAGGACCCAGGTGGGAGATGACACCTTGGATGGGATTGAAACACCCAAACGGGAGGTGACACCCTGGGTGGGATGGGGGGACCTGGATGGGGTGGGGGCACCTGGGGTTGGGGGGTGGTGGGCTGGGCTGCGGCCGGAGCCGGTCGGGGGTTCCGATTCGATCCGGATCGGATTGTGGGGCTGGGGGGGGTCGGGGGGGGGGTCGGGAAGCTGGGATCCGATCCGGAGCGGATCCGGAGCGGCGTCGGGATGCTCGGATCCAAAATGGATCGACGTGGGGGGAGGGGCGGCTGTGCCCGGTTCGGGGGGGGGGGGCTGTGCCAGGGTCGGGGGGGCTGTGCCAGGGTCGGAGGTGACTCGGGGGGGGTTGTGCCCTGTTCGGGGGGGGGCTGTGCCCTGTTCAGGGGGGGCTGTGCCAGGGTCGGGGGGGACTCGGGGGGGTTGTGCCCTGTTCAGGGGGGGGCTGTGCCAGGGTCGGAGGTGACTCGGGGGGGTTGTGCCCTGTTCGGGGGGGGGCTGTGCTCTATTCGGGGGGGGCTGTGCCAGGGTCGGGGGTGACTCGGGGGGGTTATGCCCTGTTCGGGGGGGCTGTGCTGGGTTCGGGGGGGCTCGGGGGGGTTGTGCCCTGTTCAGGGGGGCTGTGCTGGGTTCGGGGGGGCTCGGGGGGGCTGTGCCCTGTTCAGGGGGGGGCTGTGCTGGATTCGGGGGGGCTCGGGAGGGCTGTGCCCTGTTCAGGGGGGGCTGTGCTGGATTCGGGGGGGCTCGGGAGGGCTGTGCCCTGTTCAGGGGGGGCTGTGCCAGGGTCGGGGGGGACTTCGGGGGGGCTGTACTGGACTCGGGGGGGCTGTGCCCTGTTCGGGTGGGCTGTGCCAGGGTCGGGGGGCACTCGGGGGGGCTGTGCCCTGTTCAGGGGGGGCTGTGCCAGTGTCCGAGGAGAGGTTGTGCAGGAAGGGGGGGGGTCCGGGGGGTGTGCGGGGGGGGGGGGGGGGGGGCGGTCCCGCCCTGCCCCGGTGTCGGTTTGCAGCCCCTCCCCCCCGCATTCCCGTCCCTCCCGGCGCGGTCGCAGCGGCGGGGCCGGACCCCGCGATGCCGCAGCTGGAACCGTCGGCGGCGGCGGCGGCGGCAGCGGCGGGGGGGGGCGGGGGGGGGGACACACGGGGACGACCTGGGGGCTCCCGACGAGCTCATCGCCTTCCAGGACGAGGGCGAGGAGCAGGACAAGGGCGCGGGGCGCGGCTCTGCCCACGGGGACCTGGACGAGCTCAAGTCCTCGCTGGTCAGCGAGACCGAGAACCGGGCGAGCGGCACCGGCACGGGCTCCGAGCCCGAGGTGAGGGGGGGGGGGGGACGGGACACACACGTTGGAGGTGGGGGGGGGAAGAGTTGGGGACACACGGGACCCCAGCCCGGCCCCGCTCAGAACCTTCTCCCCGCAGGCGGAGCCGCCCCCCCCCGCCCCGGGAAAGTTTCCAGAAGCCGCGGGACTACTTGGCTGAAGGTACCGGTTGCCCCCCCCCCCCCCCCACCCCGGGGTCTCCGTCACCACCCCCACCCCCCGCCCCCCCCACCGCATCCCCCCCCCCTCTCCGACTTCCTCACTCCCACAGGATCCTCCCTCGGCCCCCCCCCACCCCCACCCCCCCCCCCGGGACCCCTTTCCCATCCCCCCCCCCCCCCCCCCGCGGTTCCCCTCACCCCCCTGCATCCCCATCACCCCCCCCCCTCGACGTCCCCTGAGGTGCCCCATCACCCCCCCAGGGCAGCCCCTCACCCCCCCCAGGTGCTCCCTCCCACCCCCCACCCATGAGCTCCTTCCTCCCCTCCCGAGGTCCCCCCCGCCCTCCCACGGTCCCTCTCGCCCCCCCCGAGGTCCCTTTCACACACCCCCCCCTCGGGGGTCTCCTCACTCCCCCACGATCCCCCCTCACACCCCCCCCCCCCCCCCGGGTCCCTTCAAACCCCCGGGGCCCCCTTCACCCCCCCGAGGTTTTCCCTGCCCCCCTCCCCGGGGTCCCCCCCCTCCATCCCTCACCCGATCCCGGTTGCCCCCCCCGCCCCCCCCCTCGCCGCGGGACCGGCCGAGACTTCGCAACTTCTTTGTTTGCGCCCCCGACTGCGGCGGGACCCCCTCCCCCCCCCCCCCAACTCAGTGTCCCCCCACTCCCCGTGTCCCTTCCCCGTGTTCACCCCCCCGTGCCCCCCCTTATATCCCTCCGTGTGCCCCCCCCATGTCCCCCCATCCGTGTCCCCCTCCAAGTGCCCCCCCGTGTCCCACTCATCCCTCCCCCCGTGTCCCTCTCCGCGTGTCGCCCCCTCGGTGTCCCTTGTGTCCCCCCCCCACCCCGTGTCCCCCTCCTCAGTGTCCTCCTCCCCCCACTCGTGGAACTCGTCCTGAACCTCCCCGCCCGCCCCCCCCCCGCTCCCCACAGGTCCCCCCTCCCCGGGACAGCCTCCCCCCAGAAGAACCGAGGACCCCACCGATGCATCCAGCCCCCAGCCCTGCCCCCCCCGCCCCCATCTCTGGCATCTTCACCCCCCCCCCCTGCATCTTCACACCCCCCCCATGGCATCTTTCTCCCTCCCGCCCAGGGCATCTTCACCACCCCCACCCCATCCCGTGGCATCTTCACCCCCCCATGGCAATCTCCCCCTCTCCCCCCCCCCCATCCCATGGCATCTTTCTCCTTCCCCCCCCATGGCATCTTCCCCCCCCCCCCCCATGACATCTTCCCCCCCTCAGGGCATCTTCCCCCCCCCCCCTCCCATGGCATCTTCCCCCCCCTCAGGGCATCTTCCCCCCCCCCCTCCCATGGCATCTTCCCCCCCTCAGGGCATCTTCCCCCCCCCCCCCATGGCATCTTCCCCTCCTCAGGGCATCTTCCTCCCCCCCCCCCTCCCATGGCATCTTCCCCCCCTCAGGGCATCTTCCCCCCCCCCCCCCCATGGCATCTTCCCCTCCTCAGGGCATCTTCCTCCCCCCCCCCTCCCATGGCATCTTCCCCCCTCAGGGCATCTTCCCCCCCCCCTCCCATGGCATCTTCCCCCCCTCAGGGCACCTTCCCCCCCCCCCCCCCCCCGCTCCCATGGCATCTTCCCCCCCTCAGGGCATCTTCCCCCCCCCCCCCCCATGGCATCTTCCCCCCCCCCTCCCATGGCATCTTCCCCCCCTCAGGGGCATCTTCCCCCCCCCCTCCCATGGCATCTTCCCCCCCTCAGGGCATCTTCCCCCCCCCCCCCGCCCCTCCCATGGCATCTTCACCCCACTCCGTGGCATCTTCCCCCCACCATGGCAGCACCCCCCCTTCCATGGCATCTTACCCCCCCCCCCACCCCGTGACACCCCCCTGACCCCCCCTTTCTCTCCCCAGTTGTGCGCCGACAGCAAGATGGGGGCTTTTTTAAGGGCCCCCCCTACCCGGGCTACCCCTTCCTGATGCTCCCGGAGCTGGGCAGCCCCTACCTCGCCAACGGAGCCCTCTCCCCCGGCGGTGCCCGCACCGTAAGTGCCCCCCCCCCCCGACCCCCATGCCCCCCCCCCCCGACCCCCCCTTTTTCAGGGATGCTCAGACCTTGCCTCAATCACAGGGAAAGCAACAGCCTGACCATAGAAAAATAGGAAGAAATTGGGTTTATTCCTCTTATTTTGGGTTCATTTTGCCCTTTGTTTTTTGGGGGGGGGGGGGGGGGGGGGTTGGGGGCACCCCGAGGGGGGGGTTGGGGGGGGTGGGGGTGGGGAATGTCCAACCCGAAACCTGACCCTGAGCTGCGCCGCTTTTCTCATTTAAAAGGGCTCCCTGGGACTTTTTAAAGCTCTTAATGGGCTGACATTGTGTCCCTGCTAGGGGGGGGGGACACGGGGGGGGGGGGGGGCACCGGGGGGCACCGCGCTGGGGCAGCAAATTGAGCATTAAAAGGGGAGGGGGGGGGGGGATTGACACAACAACACCCCACCCCCCAAAAAAAACTCAAACAGCATCGCTCTACACCCAAAGCGTCCCCAAACACCCGCCCGGAGCAGAGCCGGGAACCTGGAGCAGATCCTTAAGCCTGGACCAGATCCCCATGAACCTGGGCCAGACCCCTAAACCTGGGCCAATTCCCCACAAAGCTGGACCAGATCCCTAAGCCTGCACCAATTCCCCAAACCTGGACCAGATCCCTAAGCCTGGACCAGATCCTTAAACCTGGACCAGATCCCTTAAACCTAGGCCAGATCCCTAAACCTGCACCCATTCCCCATGAATCTGGACCAGATCCTTAAACCTGGACCAGATCCTTAAACCTGGACCAGATCCCTAAACCTGCACCAGTTCCCCATGAACCTGGAGCAGATTCCTAAGCCTGGACCAGATCCTTAAACCTGGACCAGATCCTTAAGCCTGGACCAGTTCCCTAAACCTAGACCAGATGCCTAAACCTGCACCAGTTCCCCATGAACCCGGACCAGATCCTTAAGCCTGGACCAGATCCTTAAGCCTGGACCAGATCCCTTAAACTAGACCAGATCCCTAAACCTGCACCAGTTCCCCATGAACCTGGACCAGACCTTTAAACCTGGACCAGATCCCTAAACCTGGACCAGATCCCTTAAACCTAGACCAGATCCCTAAACCTGCACCCATTCCCCATGAATCTGGACCAGATCTTTAAGCTTGGACCAGTTCCCTAAACCTGGACCAGATCCTTGAGCCTGAACTAGACCCCACAAACCTGGACCAGATCCCCTAAACCTGCACGAGTTCCCCATGAGCCTGGAGCAGATCCTAAGCCTGGACCAGATCCCTTAAACCTAGACCAGATCCCTAAATTTGCACCAGTTCCTCATGAACCTGGACCAGATCCTTAAACCTGGACCAGATCTTTAAGCTTGGACCAGATCCTTAAGCCTGGACCAAATCCCTAAACCTGCACCAGTTCCCCTTGAACCCGGAGCAGATCCCTAAGCCTGGACCAGATCCTTAAGCCTGGGCCAGATCCTTAAGCCTGGACCAAATCCCTAAACCTGGACCAGATCTTTAAGCATGGACCAGATCCTTAAACCTGGACCATATCCCTTAAACCTAGACCATATCCCCTAAACCTGCACCAGTTCCCCATGAACCTGGAGCAGATCCTTAAACTTGGAGCAGATCCTTAAACCTGGACTAGATCTTTAAGCCTGGACCAGTTCCCTAAACCTGGAGCAGATCCTTAAGCCTGAACTAGACCCCACAAACCTAGACCAGATCCCCTAAACCTGCACCAGTTCCCCATGAACCTGGAGCAGATCCTTAAGCCTGGACCAAATCCTTAAGCCTGGACCAAATCCCTAAACCTGGCCCAAATCCCTAAACCTGGACCAGATCCTTAAGCCTGGCCCAAATCCCTAAACCTGGACCAGATCCTTAAGCCTGGACCAGATCCTTAAGCCTGGCCC
>JAUMJM010000461.1:0-43696 GCA_033558235.1 Neomorphus geoffroyi
GGATTGGGGACATGGGAGGGGCAGGGACTTGGGAGGGGCAAGGACTGGGGGAGGGGACTGGGGACATGGGAGGGGCAGGGACTTGGGAGGGGCAGGGGACTGGGGAGGGGACTGGGGACATGGGAGGGGCAGGGACTGGGGAGGGGACTGGGGACATGGGAGGTGCAGGGACTTGGGAGTGGCAGGGACTGGGGAGGGGACTGGGGACATGGGAGGGCCAGGGACTTGGAAGGGGACTGGGGACTTGGGAGGGGCAGGGACTTTGGAGGGGACTGGGGACATGGGAGTGGCAGGAACTTGGGAGGGGACTGGGGACATGGGAGGGGCAGGGACTTGGGAGTGGCAGGGACTGGGGAGGGGACTGGGGACATGGGAGGGGCAGGACTTGGGAGTGGCAGGGACTGGGGAGGGGACTGGGGACATGGGAGGGGCAGGGACTGGGGAGGGGACTGGGGACATGGGAGGGGCCGGGACTGGGGATGGGACTGGGGTCAAGGGAGGGACAGGGACTGGGGAGGGGACTGGAACATGGGAGGGGCAGGGACTTGGGAGTGGCAGGGACTGGGGAGGGGACTGGGGACATGGAGGGGATTGGGGACTGGGAGGGGACTGGGGACATGGGAGGGGCAGGGACTTGGGAAGGGCAGGGACTGGGGAGGGAACTGGGGACTTGGGAGGGGCAAGGACTGGGGAGGGGACTGGGGACATAGGAGGGGCAGGGACTTGGGAGGGGACTGGGGACATGGGAGGGGCAGGGACTTGGGAGTGGCAGGGACTGGGGAGGGGACTGGGGACATTGGAGGGGCAGGGACTTGGGAGGGGACTGGGGACATGGGAGGGGCAGGGTCTTGGGAGTGGCAGGGACTTGGGAGGGGGACTGGGGACATGGGAGGGGCAGGGACTTGGGAAGGGCAGGGACTGGGGAGGGGAATGGGGACATGGGAGGGGCAGGACTTGGGAGGGGACTGGGGACATGGGAGGGGCAGGGACTTGGGAGGGGACTGGGGAAATGGGAGGGGCAGGGACTTGGGAGGGGCAGGGACTTGGGAGGGGACTGGGACATAGGAGGGGCAGGGACTGGGAGGGGACTGGGGACATGGGAGGGGCAGGGACTTGGGAGTAGCAGGGACTGGGGAGGGGACTGGGGACATGGGAGGGGCAGGGACTTGGGAGGGGACTGGGGACATGGGAGGGGATTGGGGACTGGGGAGGGGACTGGGGACATGGGAGGGGCAGGGACTTGGGAGGGGACTGGGGACATGGGAGGGGCAGGGACTTGGAGTGGCAGGACTTGGGAGTGGCAGGGACTGGGGAGGGGACTGGGGACATGGGAGGGGATTGGGGACTTTCGAGGGCACTGGGGACATGGGAGGGGCAGGGACTTGGGAAGGGCAGGACTGGGGAGGGGAAAGGGGACATGGGAGGGGCAGAGACTTAGGAGGGGACTGGGGACATGGGAGGGACAGGGACTTGGGAGGGGCAGGGACTTGGGAGGGGACTGGGGACATGGGAGGGGCAGGGAGTTGGGAGGGGACTGTGAACATGGGAGGGGATTGGGGACTTTGGAGGGGACTGGGGACATGGGAGTGGCAGGAACTTGGGAGGGGACTGGGGACATGGGAGGGGCAGGGACTTGGGAGGGGCAGGGACTGGGGAGGGGACTGGGGACATGGGAGGGGCAGGGACTTGGGAGGGGCAGGGACTTGGAGGGGACTGGGGACATGGGAAGGGGCAGGACTTGGGAGTGGCAGGGACTGGGGAGGGGGACTGGGGACTTGGGAGGGGACTGGGGTCAAGGGAGGGACAGGGACTGGGGAGGGGATCTGGGGACATGGGAGGGGCAGGGACTTGGGAGGGGACTGGGGAAATGGGAGGGGCAGGGACTTGGGAGTGGCAGGGACTAGGGAGGGGATTGGGGACATGGGAGGGGCAGGGACTTGGGAGTGGCAGGGACTGGGGAGGGGACTGGGGACATGGGAGGGATTGGGGACTTGGGAGGGGACTGGGGACATGGAAGGGGCAGGGACTTGGAGTGGCAGGGACTGGGGAGGGGACTGGGGACATGGGAGGGGCAGGGACTTCGGAGGGGCAGGGACTTGGAGGGGCAGGGACTTGGGAGGGGACTGGGGACATGGGAGGGGCAGGGACTTGGGAGTGGCAGGGACTGGGAGGGGACTGGGGACATGGAGGGGCAGGGACTTGGGGAGGACTGGGGACTTGGGAGGGGCAGGGACTTGGGAGGGGACTGGGGAAATGGGAGGGGCAGGGACTTGGGAGGGGACTGGGGACATGGGAGGGGCAGGGACTTGGGAGGGACTGGGGAAATGGGAGGGCAGGGACTTGGGAGGGGACTGGGGACATGGGAGGGGCAGGGGACTTGGGAGGGGGACTGGGGGACATGGGAGGGGCAGGACTTGGGAGGGCTGGGGACATGGGAGGGCAGGGACTGGGGAGGGGCTGGGGACATGGGGAGGGGCAGGGGGACTTGGGGGGGGGATGGAGGGGCGGGGGGGGACCTGGGGGGGGATGGTGGGGGGAGGGGTGGGAGGGCAGGGGAGGGGACTGGGGAGGGGACGGGACTTGGGGGGGCAGGGACTTGGAGGGGACTGGGGACTTGGGAGGGCAGGGACTTGGGAGGGGACTGGGGACATGGGAGGGGCAGGGACTTGGGAGGGGACTGGGGACATGGGAGGGGAAGGGACTTGGGAGTGGCAGGGACTGGGGAGGGGACGGGGGACATGGGAGGGGCAGGGACTTGGAGGGGACTTGGGAAATGGGAGGGGCAGGGACTTGGGAGGGGACTGGGGACATGGGAGGGGATTGGGGACTTGGGAGGGGACTGGGGAAATGGAGGGGCAGGGACTTGGGAGGGGACTGGGGTCTTGGGAGGGACAGGGACTGGGGAGGGGACTGGGGACATGGGAGGGGCAGGGACTTGGGAGGGGACTGGGGACATGGGAGGGGATTGGGGACTGGGGAGGGGACTGGGGACATGGGAGGGGCAGGAAATTGGGAGGGGACTGGGGACATGGGAATGGCAGGAACTTGGGAGGGACTGGGACATGGGAGGGGCAGGGACTGGGGAGGGGGACTGGGGACATGGGAGGGGCAGGGACTTGGAGTGGCAGGGACTGGGGAGGGGACTGGGGACATGGGAGGGGCAGGGACTTGGGAGGGGACTGGGGACCATGGGAGTGGCAGGAACTTGGGAGGGGACTGGGGACATGGAGGGGCAGGGACTTGGGAGGGGACTGGGAACATGGGAGGGGCAGGGTCTTGGGAGTGGCAGGGACTGGGGAGGGGACTGGGGACATGGAGGGGCAGGGACTTGGGAGGGGACTGGGGACATGGGAGGGGCAGGGACATGGGAGGGGCAGGGACTTGGGAGGGGCAGGGACTGGGGAGGGGACTGGGGACATGGGAGGGGCAGGGACTTGGGAGGGGCAGGGACTTGGGAGGGCCAGGGACTTGGGAGTAGCAGGGACTGGGGAGGGGACTGGGATCAAGGGAGGGACAGGGACTGGGGAGGGGACTGGGGACATGGGAGGGGCAGGGACTTGGGAGGGGACTGGGAAATGGGAGGGGCAGGGACTTGGGAGTGGCAGGGACTGGGGGAGTGGGGACTGGGGACATGGGAGGGGATTGGGGACCTTGGGAGGGGGACTGGGGACATGGAAGGGCAGGGACTTGGGAGTGGCAGGGACTGGGGAGGGGACTGGGGACATGGGAGGGGCAGGGACTTCGGAGGGGCAGCGGACTTGGGAGGGGCAGGGACTTGGGAGGGGACTGGGGACATGGGAGGGGCAGGGACTGGGGAGGGGACTGGGGACATGGGAGGGGCCGGGACTGGGGAGGGGACTGGGTCAAGGGAGGGACAGGGACTTGGGAGTGGCAGGGACTGGGGAGGGGACTGGGGACATGGGAGGGGCAGGGACTTGGGAGAGGACTGGGGACTTGGGAGGGGCAGGGACTTGGGAGGGGCAGAGACTGGGGAGGGGACTGGGGACATGGGAGTGGCAGGAACTTGGGAGGGGAAGGGGACATGGGAGGGGCAGGGACTTGGGAGGGGACTGGGGAAATGGGAGGGGCAGGGACTTGGGAGGGGACTGGGGACATGGGAGGGGCAGGGACTTGGGAGGGGACTGGGGACATGGGAGGGGCAGGGACTTGGAAGGGGACTAGGGAAATGGGAGGGGCAGGGACTGGGAGGGGACTGGGTCTTGGGAGGGGCAGGGACTGGGAGGGGGACTGGGGGACATGGAGGGGCAGGGACTTGGGAGGGGCAGGGACTGGGAGGAGGGACTGGGGACATAGGAGGGGCAGGGACTTGGGAGGGGACTGAGGACATGGGAGTGGCAGGGACTTGGAGGTGACTGTGGACATGGGAGGGGCAGGGACTGGGGAGGGGACTGGGGACATGGGAGGGACAGGGAATGGGGAGGGGACTGGGGACATGGGAGGGGCAGGGACTTGGGAAGGGCAGGACTGGGGAGGGGACTGGGGACATGGGAGGGGATTGGGGACTGGGGAGGGGGACTGGGGACATGGGAGGGGCAGGGACTTGGGAGGGGGACTGGGGAAATGGAGAGGGGCAGGGACTTGGGAGGGGACTGGGGACATGGGAGGGGATTGGGGACTGGGGAGGGGACTGGGGACATGGGAGGGGCAGGGACTTGGGAGTGGCAGGGACTGGGGGAGGGGACTGGGGACATGGGAGGGGCAGGGACTTGGGAGGGGCAGGGACTGGGGAGGGGACTGGTGACATGGAGGGGCAGGGACATGGAGGGGCAGGGACTTGGGAGGGGCAGGGACTGGGGAGGGGACTGGGACATAGGAGGGGCAGGGACTTGGAGGGGACTGAGGACATGGGAGGGGCAGGGACTTGGGAGGGGCAGGGACTTGGGAGGGGCAGGGACTTGGGAGGGGACTGGGGTCTTGGGAGGGACAGGGAATGGGGAGGGAACTGGGGACATGGGAGGTGAAGGACTTGGGAGGGGACTGGGGACATGGGAGTGGCAGGAACTTGGGAGGGGACTGGGGACATGGGAGGGGCAGGAACTTGGGAGTGGCAGGGACTGGGGAGGGGACTGGGGACATGGGAGGGGCAGGGACTTGGAGGGGCAGGGACTGGGGAGGGGACTGGGGACATGGGAGGGGGCAGGGACTTGGGAGGGGCAGGGACTGGGGAGGGGACTGGGGACATGGGAGGGGCAGGGACTGGGGGAGGGGCTGGACTTGGGAGTGGCAGGGACTGGGGAGGGGACTGGGGACATGGGAGGGGATTGGGGACTTGGGAGGGGACTGGGGGACATGGAAGGGGAAGGACTTGGAGTGGCAGGGACTGGGGAGGGGACTGGGGACATGGGAGGGGCAGGGACTTGGGAGGGGACTGGGGACAAGGGAGGGACAGGGTTGGGCATGGAGGGGACTGGGGACATGGGAGGGGCAGGGACTTGGGAGGGGACTGGGGAAATGGGAGGGGCAGGGACTTGGGAGTGGCAGGGACTGGGGAGGGGACTGGGGACATGGGAGGGGCAGGGACTTGGGAGAGGACTGGGACTTGGGAGGGGCAGGGACTTGGGAGTGGCAGGGACTGGAGGGAGGGGACTGGGGACAAGGGAGGGGCAGGGACTGGGGAGGGGGACTGGGGACATGGGAGGGGCAGGGGACTGGGGAGGGGACTGGGGACATGGGAGGAGCAGGGACTGGGGAGGGGAGTGGAAACATGGGAGGGGATTGGGGACTGGGGAGGGGACTGGGGACATGGAGGGGCAGGGACTTCGGAGGGGCAGGGACTGGGTAGGGGACTGGGGACATGGGAGGGGCAGGGACTGGGGAGGGGACTGGGGACATGGGAGGGGCAGGGACTGGGTAGGGGGACTGGGGACATGGGAGGAGCAGGACTGGGGAGGGGACTGGGGACATGGGAGGGGCAGGGACTGGGTAGGGGACTGGGGACATGGGAGGGCAGGGACTGGGGAGGGGACTGGGGGACATGGGAGGGGCAGGGACTGGGTAGGGGACTGGGGACATCGGAGGGGCAGGGACTTGGGAGGGGACTGGGGACATGGAGGGGATTGGGGACTTGGGAGGGGCAGGGACTGGGGAGGGGACTGGGGACAAGGGAGGGGCAGGGACTTGGGAGGGGACTGGGGACATGGGAGGTGCAGGGACTTGGAAGGGGACTGGGGTCTTGGGAGGGACAGGGACAATGGGAGGGGCAGGGACTTGGAAGGGGACTGGGGTCTTGGGAGGGGACAGGGATTGGGGAGGGGACTGGGGACATGGGAGGGGCAGGGACTTGGTAGGGGCAGGGGACTGGGGAGGGGACTTCGGACAAGGGAGGGGCAGGGGACTTGGGAGGGGATTGGGGACATGGGAGGGGCAGGGACTTGGGAGGGGACTGGGGACATGGGAGGGGCAGGGACTTGGGAGGGGACTGGGGACATGGGAGGGGCAGGGACTAAGGAGGGGACTGGGGACATGGGAGGGGACTGGGGACTTGGGAGGGGCAAGGACTGGGGAGGGGACTGGGGACATGGGAGGGGCAGGGACTGGGGAGGGGACTGGGGATATGGGAGGGGACTGGGGACATGGGAGGGGCAGGGACTTGGGAGGGGCAGGGACTTGGGAGGGGAGTGGAAACATGGGAGGGGATTGGGGACTGGGGAGGGGACTGGGGACATGGGAGGGGCAGGGACTTCGGAGGGGCAGGGACTGGGTAGGGGACTGGGAACATGGGAGGGGCAGGGACTGGGGAGGGGACTGGGGACATGGGAGGGGCCGGGACTGGGGAGGGGACTGGGGTCAAGGGAGGGACAGGGACTGGGCAGGGGACTGGGGACATGGGAGGGGCAGGGACTTGGGAGGGGACTGGGGAAATGGGAGGGGCAGGGACTTGGGAGAGGACTGGGGACTTGGGAGGGGCAGGGACTTGGGAGGGGCAGAGACTGGGGAGGGGACTGGGGACATGGGGAGTGGCAGGAACTTGGGAGGGGAAGGGGACATGGGAGGGGCAGGGACTTGGAAGGGGACTAGGGAAATGGGAGGGGCAGGGACTGGGGAGGGGACTGGGTCTTGGGAGGGGCAGGGACTGGGGAGGGGACTGGGGACATGGGAGGGGCAGGGACTTGGGAGGGGCAGGGACTGGGGAGGGGACTTGGGACATGGGAGGGGCAGGGACTTGGGAGGGGATTGGGGACATGGGAGGGGCAGGGACTTGGGAGGGGCAGGGACTGGGGAGGGGACTGGGGACATAGGAGGGGCAGGGACTTGGGAGGGGACTGAGGACATGGGAGGGGCAGTGACTTGGGAGGGGCAGGGACTAGGGAGGGGGACTGGGGTCTTGGGAGGGACAGGGAATGGGGAGGGGACTGGGGACATGGGAGGTGAAGGACTTGGGAGGGGACTGGGGACTGGGGAGGGGACTGGGGACATGGGAGGGGCAGGGACTTGGGAGGGGACTGGGGACATGGGAGGGGCAGGGACTTGGGAGTGGCAGGGACTGGGGAGGGGACTGGGGACATGGGAGGGGATTGGGGACTTTCGAGGGCACTGGGGACATGGGAGGGGCAGGGACTTGGGAAGGGCAGGGACTGGGGAGGGGAAAGGGGACATGGGAGGGGCAGAGACTTAGGAGGGGACTGGGGACATGGGAGGGACAGGGACTTGGGAGGGGCAGGGACTTGGGAGGGGACTGGGGATATGGGAGGGGCAGGGACTTGGGAGGGGACTGTGAACATGGGAGGGGATTGGGGACTTTGGAGGGGACTGGGGACATTGGAGGGGCAGGGACTTGGGAGGGGACTGGGGACATGGGAGTGGCAGGAACTTGGGAGGGGACTGGGGACATGGGAGTGGCAGGAACTTGGGAGGGGACTGGGAACATGGGAGGGGCAGGGACTTGGGAGGGGCAGGGACTTGGGAGGGGACTGGGGACATGGGAGGGGCAGGGACTTGGGAGGGGCAGGGACTTGGGAGTGGCAGGGACTGGGGAGGGGACTGGGGACATGGGAGGGGCAGGGACTTGGGAGTAGCAGGGACTGGGGAGGGGACTGGGGACTTGGGAGGGGACTGGGGTCAAGGGAGGGACAGGGACTGGGGAGGGGACTGGGGACATGGGAGGGGCAGGGACTTGGGAGGGGACTGGGGAAATGGGAGGGGCAGGGACTTGGGAGTGGCAGGGACTGGGGAGGGGACTGGGGACATGGGAGGGGATTGGGGACTTGGGAGGGGACTGGGGACATGGAAGGGGCAGGGACTTGGGAGTGGTAGGAACTGGGGAGGGGACTGGGGACATGGGAGGGGCAGGGACTTCGGAGGGGCAGGGACTTGGGAGGGGCAGGGACTTGGGAGGGGACTGGGGACATGGGAGGGGCCGGGACTGGGGAGGGGACTGGGGTCAAGGGAGGGACAGGGACTGGGCAGGGGACTGGGGACATGGGAGGGGCAGGGACTTGGGAGTGGCAGGGACTGGGGAGGGGACTGGGGACTTGGGAGGGGCAGGGACTTGGGAGGGGCAGAGACTGGGGAGGGGACTGGGGACATGGGAGTGGCAGGAACTTGGGAGGGGACTGGGGACATGGGAGGGGCAGGGACTTGGGAGGGGACTGGGGAAATGGGAGGGGCAGGGACTTGGGAGGGGACTGGGGACATGGGAGGGGCAGGGACTGGGGAGGGGACTGGGGACATGGGAGGGGCAGGGACTTGGGAGGGGCAGGGACTGGGGAGGGGACTTGGGACATGGGAGGGGCAGGGACTTGGGAGGGGATTGGGGACATGGGAGGGGCAGGGACTTGGGAGGGGACTGTGGACATGGGAGGGGCAGGGACTGGGGAGGGGACTGGGGACATGGGAGGGGCAGGGACTTGGGAGGGGACTGTGGACATGGGAGGGGCAGGGACTGGGGAGGGGACTGGGGACATGGGAGGGGCAGGGACTTGGGAGGGGACTGGGGACATGGGAGGGGCAGGGACTTGGGAGAGGACTGGGGACTTGGGAGGGGGCAGGGACTTGGGAGGGGACTGGGGGACATGGGAGGGGCAGGGACTGGGGAGGGGACTGGGGACATGGGAGGGGCAGGGACTGGGTAGGGGACTGGGGACATGGGAGGGGAAGGGACTGGGGAGGGGACTGGGGACATGGGAGGGGCAGGGACTGGGTAGGGGACTGGGGACATGGGAGGGGCAGGGACTTGGGAGGGGACTGGGGACATGGGAGGGGATTGGGGACTTGGGAGGGGCAGGGACTGGGGAGGGGACTGGGGAAAAGGGAGGGGCAGGGACTTGGGAGGGGACTGGGGACATGGGAGGTGCAGGGACTTGGAAGGGGACTGGGGTCTTGGGAGGGACAGGGGACATGGGAGGGGCAGGGACTTGGAAGGGGACTGGGGTCTTGGGAGGGACAGGGATTGGGGAGGGGACTGGGGACATGGGAGGGGCAGGGACTTGGTAGGGGCAGGGACTGGGGAGGGGACTTCGGACAAGGGAGGGGCAGGGACTTGGGAGTGGCAGGGACTGGGGAGGGGACTGGGGACATGGGAGGGGCAGGGACTTGGGAGGGGACTGGGGACATGGGAGGGGCAGGGACTTGGGAGTGGCAGGGACTTGGGAGTGGCAGGGACTGGGGAGGGGACTGGGGACATGGGAGGGGATTGGGGACTTTCGAGGGCACTGGGGACATGGGAGGGGCAGGGACTTGGGAAGGGCAGGGACTGGGGAGGGGAAAGGGGACATGGGAGGGGCAGAGACTTAGGAGGGGACTGGGGACATGGGAGGGACAGGGACTTGGGAGGGGCAGGGACTTGGGAGGGGACTGGGGACATGGGAGGGGCAGGGACTTGGGAGGGGACTGTGAACATGGGAGGGGATTGGGGACTTTGGAGGGGACTGGGGACATTGGAGGGGCAGGGACTTGGGAGGGGACTGGGGACATGGGAGTGGCAGGAACTTGGGAGGGGACTGGGGACATGGGAGGGGCAGGGACTTGGGAGGGGCAGGGACTGGGGAGGGGACTGGGGACATGGGAGGGGCAGGGACTTGGGAGGGGCAGGGACTTAGGAGGGGACTGGGGACATGGGAGGGGCAGGGACTTGGGAGTGGCAGGGACTGGGGAGGGGACTGGGGACTTGGGAGGGGACTGGGGTCAAGGGAGGGACAGGGACTGGGGAGGGGACTGGGGACATGGGAGGGGCAGGGACTTGGGAGGGGACTGGGGAAATGGGAGGGGCAGGGACATGGGAGGGGCAGGGACTTGGGAGTGGCAGGGACTGGGGAGGGGACTGGGGACATGGGAGGGGATTGGGGACTTGGGAGGGGACTGGGGACATGGAAGGGGCAGGGACTTGGGAGTGGCAGGGACTGGGGAGGGGACTGGGGACATGGGAGGGGCAGGGACTTCGGAGGGGCAGGGACTTGGGAGGGGCAGGGACTTGGGAGGGGACTGGGGACATGGGAGGGGCCGGGACTGGGGAGGGGACTGGGGTCAAGGGAGGGACAGGGACTGGGCAGGGGACTGGGGACATGGGAGGGGCAGGGACTTGGGAGTGGCAGGGACTGGGGAGGGGACTGGGGACATGGGAGGGGCAGGGACTTGGGAGAGGACTGGGGACTTGGGAGGGGCAGGGACTTGGGAGGGGACTGGGGAAATGGGAGGGGCAGGGACTTGGGAGGGGACTGGGGACATGGGAGGGGCAGGGACTTGGGAGGGGACTGGGGAAATGGGAGGGGCAGGGACTTGGGAGGGGACTGGGGACATGGGAGGGGCAGGGACTTGGGAGGGGACTGGGGACATGGG
Organism: Neomorphus geoffroyi; assembly: GCA_033558235.1. Taxonomy (NCBI): domain Eukaryota; kingdom Metazoa; phylum Chordata; class Aves; order Cuculiformes; family Neomorphidae; genus Neomorphus; species Neomorphus geoffroyi. The sequence goes on from JAUMJM010000461.1 coordinate 10,795, forward strand.
AGGGGCAGGGACTTGGGAGGGGACTGGGGACATGGGAGGGGCAGGGACTGGGGAGGGGACTGGGGACATGGGAGGGGCAGGGACTTGGGAGGGGCAGGGACTGGGGAGGGGACTTGGGACATGGGAGGGGCAGGGACTTGGGAGGGGATTGGGGACATGGGAGGGGCAGGGACTTGGGAGGGGCAGGGACTGGGGAGGGGACTGGGGACTTGGGAGGGGACTGGGGTCAAGGGAGGGACAGGGACTGGGGAGGGGACTGGGGACATGGGAGTGGCAGGGACTTGGGAGGGGACTGTGGACATGGGAGGGGCAGGGACTGGGGAGGGGACTGGGGACATGGGAGGGGCAGGGACTTGGGAGGGGACTGAGGACATGGGAGGGGCAGGGACTTGGGAGGGGACTGTGGACATGGGAGGGGCAGGGACTGGGGAGGGGACTGGGGACATGGGAGGGGCAGGGACTTGGGAGGGGCAGGGACTTGGGAGGGGACTGAGGTCTTGGGAGGGACAGGGAATGGGGAGGGGACTGGGGACATGGGAGGGGCAGGGACTTGGGAAGGGCAGGGACTGGGGAGGGGACTGGGGACATGGGAGGGGCAGGGACTTCGGAGGGGACTGGGGACATGGGAGGGGCAGGGACTGGGGAGGGGACTGGGGACATGGGAGGGGATTGGGGACTGGGGAGGGGACTGGGGACATGGGAGGGGCAGGGACTTGGGAGGGGACTGGGGACATGGGAATGGCAGGAACTTGGGAGGGGACTGGGGACATGGGAGGGGCAGGGACTTGGGAGGGGACTGGGGACATGGGAGGGGAAGGGACTTGGGAGTGGCAGGGACTGGGGAGGGGACGGGGGACATGGGAGGGGCAGGGACTTGGGAGGGGACTGGGGAAATGGGAGGGGCAGGGACTTGGGAGGGGACTGGGGACATGGGAGGGGATTGGGGACTTGGGAGGGGACTGGGGAAATGGGAGGGGCAGGGACTTGGGAGGGGACTGGGGTCTTGGGAGGGACAGGGACTGGGGAGGGGACTGGGGACATGGGAGGGGCAGGGACTTGGGAGGGGACTGGGGACATGGGAGGGGATTGGGGACTGGGGAGGGGACTGGGGACATGGGAGGGGCAGGAAATTGGGAGGGGACTGGGGACATGGGAATGGCAGGAACTTGGGAGGGGACTGGGGACATGGGAGGGGCAGGGACTGGGGAGGGGACTGGGGACATGGGAGGGGCAGGGACTTGGGAGTGGCAGGGACTGGGGAGGGGACTGGGGACATGGGAGGGGCAGGGACTTGGGAGGGGACTGGGGACATGGGAGTGGCAGGAACTTGGGAGGGGACTGGGGACATGGGAGGGGCAGGGACTTGGGAGGGGACTGGGAACATGGGAGGGGCAGGGTCTTGGGAGTGGCAGGGACTGGGGAGGGGACTGGGGACATGGGAGGGGCAGGGACTTGGGAGGGGACTGGGGACATGGGAGGGGCAGGGACATGGGAGGGGCAGGGACTTGGGAGGGGCAGGGACTGGGGAGGGGACTGGGGACATGGGAGGGGCAGGGACTTGGGAGGGGCAGGGACTTGGGAGGGCCAGGGACTTGGGAGTAGCAGGGACTGGGGAGGGGACTGGGATCAAGGGAGGGACAGGGACTGGGGAGGGGACTGGGGACATGGGAGGGGCAGGGACTTGGGAGGGGACTGGGGAAATGGGAGGGGCAGGGACTTGGGAGTGGCAGGGACTGGGGAGGGGACTGGGGACATGGGAGGGGATTGGGGACTTGGGAGGGGACTGGGGACATGGAAGGGGCAGGGACTTGGGAGTGGCAGGGACTGGGGAGGGGACTGGGGACATGGGAGGGGCAGGGACTTCGGAGGGGCAGGGACTTGGGAGGGGCAGGGACTTGGGAGGGGACTGGGGACATGGGAGGGGCAGGGACTGGGGAGGGGACTGGGGACATGGGAGGGGCCGGGACTGGGGAGGGGACTGGGGTCAAGGGAGGGACAGGGACTTGGGAGTGGCAGGGACTGGGGAGGGGACTGGGGACATGGGAGGGGCAGGGACTTGGGAGGGACATGGGAGGGGCAGGGACTTGGGAGAGGACTGGGGACTTGGGAGGGGCAGGGACTTGGGAGGGGCAGAGACTGGGGAGGGGACTGGGGACATGGGAGTGGCAGGAACTTGGGAGGGGAAGGGGACATGGGAGGGGCAGGGACTTGGGAGGGGACTGGGGAAATGGGAGGGGCAGGGACTTGGGAGGGGACTGGGGACATGGGAGGGGCAGGGACTTGGGAGGGGACTGGGGACATGGGAGGGGCAGGGACTTGGAAGGGGACTAGGGAAATGGGAGGGGCAGGGACTGGGGAGGGGACTGGGGTCTTGGGAGGGGCAGGGACTGGGGAGGGGACTGGGGACATGGGAGGGGCAGGGACTTGGGAGGGGCAGGGACTGGGGAGGGGACTGGGGACATAGGAGGGGCAGGGACTTGGGAGGGGACTGAGGACATGGGAGTGGCAGGGACTTGGGAGGTGACTGTGGACATGGGAGGGGCAGGGACTGGGGAGGGGACTGGGGACATGGGAGGGACAGGGAATGGGGAGGGGACTGGGGACATGGGAGGGGCAGGGACTTGGGAAGGGCAGGGACTGGGGAGGGGACTGGGGACATGGGAGGGGATTGGGGACTGGGGAGGGGACTGGGGACATGGGAGGGGCAGGGACTTGGGAGGGGACTGGGGAAATGGGAGGGGCAGGGACTTGGGAGGGGACTGGGGACATGGGAGGGGATTGGGGACTGGGGAGGGGACTGGGGACATGGGAGGGGCAGGGACTTGGGAGTGGCAGGGACTGGGGAGGGGACTGGGGACATGGGAGGGGCAGGGACTTGGGAGGGGCAGGGACTGGGGAGGGGACTGGTGACATGGGAGGGGCAGGGACATGGGAGGGGCAGGGACTTGGGAGGGGCAGGGACTGGGGAGGGGACTGGGGACATAGGAGGGGCAGGGACTTGGGAGGGGACTGAGGACATGGGAGGGGCAGGGACTTGGGAGGGGCAGGGACTTGGGAGGGGCAGGGACTTGGGAGGGGACTGGGGTCTTGGGAGGGACAGGGAATGGGGAGGGAACTGGGGACATGGGAGGTGAAGGACTTGGGAGGGGACTGGGGACATGGGAGTGGCAGGAACTTGGGAGGGGCAGGGACTGGGGAGGGGACTGGGGACATGGGAGGGGCAGGGACTTGGGAGGGGCAGGGACTGGGGAGGGGACTGGGGACATGGGAGGGGCAGGGACTTGGGAGGGGCAGGGACTGGGGAGGGGACTGGGGACATGGGAGGGGCAGGGACTGGGGAGGGGCTGGGACTTGGGAGTGGCAGGGACTGGGGAGGGGACTGGGGACATGGGAGGGGATTGGGGACTTGGGAGGGGACTGGGGACATGGAAGGGGAAGGGACTTGGGAGTGGCAGGGACTGGGGAGGGGACTGGGGACATGGGAGGGGCAGGGACTTGGGAGGGGACTGGGGACAAGGGAGGGACAGGGTTTGGGCAGGGGACTGGGGACATGGGAGGGGCAGGGACTTGGGAGGGGACTGGGGAAATGGGAGGGGCAGGGACTTGGGAGTGGCAGGGACTGGGGAGGGGACTGGGGACATGGGAGGGGCAGGGACTTGGGAGAGGACTGGGGACTTGGGAGGGGCAGGGACTTGGGAGTGGCAGGGACTGGGGAGGGGACTGGGGACAAGGGAGGGGCAGGGACTGGGGAGGGGACTGGGGACATGGGAGGGGCAGGGACTGGGGAGGGGACTGGGGACATGGGAGGAGCAGGGACTGGGGAGGGGAGTGGAAACATGGGAGGGGATTGGGGACTGGGGAGGGGACTGGGGACATGGGAGGGGCAGGGACTTCGGAGGGGCAGGGACTGGGTAGGGGACTGGGGACATGGGAGGGGCAGGGACTGGGGAGGGGACTGGGGACATGGGAGGGGCAGGGACTGGGTAGGGGACTGGGGACATGGGAGGAGCAGGGACTGGGGAGGGGACTGGGGACATGGGAGGGGCAGGGACTGGGTAGGGGACTGGGGACATGGGAGGGGCAGGGACTGGGGAGGGGACTGGGGACATGGGAGGGGCAGGGACTGGGTAGGGGACTGGGGACATCGGAGGGGCAGGGACTTGGGAGGGGACTGGGGACATGGGAGGGGATTGGGGACTTGGGAGGGGCAGGGACTGGGGAGGGGACTGGGGACAAGGGAGGGGCAGGGACTTGGGAGGGGACTGGGGACATGGGAGGTGCAGGGACTTGGAAGGGGACTGGGGTCTTGGGAGGGACAGGGGACATGGGAGGGGCAGGGACTTGGAAGGGGACTGGGGTCTTGGGAGGGACAGGGATTGGGGAGGGGACTGGGGACATGGGAGGGGCAGGGACTTGGTAGGGGCAGGGACTGGGGAGGGGACTGGGGACATAGGAGGGGCAGGGACTTGGGAGGGGAGTGAGGACATGGGAGGGGCAGGGACTTGGGAGGGGCAGGGACTTGGGAGGGGCAGGGACTTGGGAGGGGACTGGGGTCTTGGGAGGGACAGGGAATGGGGAGGGAACTGGGGACATGGGAGGTGAAGGACTTGGGAGGGGACTGGGGACATGGGAGTGGCAGGAACTTGGGAGGGGACTGGGGACATGGGAGGGGCAGGAACTTGGGAGTGGCAGGGACTGGGGAGGGGACTGGGGACATGGGAGGGGCAGGGACTTGGGAGGGGCAGGGACTGGGGAGGGGACTGGGGACATGGGAGGGGCAGGGACTTGGGAGGGGCAGGGACTGGGGAGGGGACTGGGGACATGGGAGGGGCAGGGACTGGGGAGGGGCTGGGACTTGGGAGTGGCAGGGACTGGGGAGGGGACTGGGGACATGGGAGGGGATTGGGGACTTGGGAGGGGACTGGGGACATGGAAGGGGAAGGGACTTGGGAGTGGCAGGGACTGGGGAGGGGACTGGGGACATGGGAGGGGCAGGGACTTGGGAGGGGACTGGGGACAAGGGAGGGACAGGGTTTGGGCAGGGGACTGGGGACATGGGAGGGGCAGGGACTTGGGAGGGGACTGGGGAAATGGGAGGGGCAGGGACTTGGGAGTGGCAGGGACTGGGGAGGGGACTGGGGACATGGGAGGGGCAGGGACTTGGGAGAGGACTGGGGACTTGGGAGGGGCAGGGACTTGGGAGTGGCAGGGACTGGGGAGGGGACTGGGGACAAGGGAGGGGCAGGGACTGGGGAGGGGACTGGGGACATGGGAGGGGCAGGGACTGGGGAGGGGACTGGGGACATGGGAGGAGCAGGGACTGGGGAGGGGAGTGGAAACATGGGAGGGGATTGGGGACTGGGGAGGGGACTGGGGACATGGGAGGGGCAGGGACTTCGGAGGGGCAGGGACTGGGTAGGGGACTGGGGACATGGGAGGGGCAGGGACTGGGGAGGGGACTGGGGACATGGGAGGGGCAGGGACTGGGTAGGGGACTGGGGACATGGGAGGAGCAGGGACTGGGGAGGGGACTGGGGACATGGGAGGGGCAGGGACTGGGTAGGGGACTGGGGACATGGGAGGGGCAGGGACTGGGGAGGGGACTGGGGACATGGGAGGGGCAGGGACTGGGTAGGGGACTGGGGACATCGGAGGGGCAGGGACTTGGGAGGGGACTGGGGACATGGGAGGGGATTGGGGACTTGGGAGGGGCAGGGACTGGGGAGGGGACTGGGGACAAGGGAGGGGCAGGGACTTGGGAGGGGACTGGGGACATGGGAGGTGCAGGGACTTGGAAGGGGACTGGGGTCTTGGGAGGGACAGGGGACATGGGAGGGGCAGGGACTTGGAAGGGGACTGGGGTCTTGGGAGGGACAGGGATTGGGGAGGGGACTGGGGACATGGGAGGGGCAGGGACTTGGTAGGGGCAGGGACTGGGGAGGGGACTGGGGACATAGGAGGGGCAGGGACTTGGGAGGGGACTGAGGACATGGGAGGGGCAGGGACTTGGGAGGGGCAGGGACTTGGGAGGGGCAGGGACTTGGGAGGGGACTGCGGACATGGGAGGGGAAGGGACTTGGGAGTGGCAGGGACTGGGGAGGGGACGGGGGACATGGGAGGGGCAGGGACTTGGGAGGGGACTGGGGAAATGGGAGGGGCAGGGACTTGGGAGGGGACTGGGGACATGGGAGGGGATTGGGGACTTGGGAGGGGACTGGGGAAATGGGAGGGGCAGGGACTTGGGAGGGGACTGGGGTCTTGGGAGGGACAGGGACTGGGGAGGGGACTGGGGACATGGGAGGGGCAGGGACTTGGGAGGGGACTGGGGACATGGGAGGGGATTGGGGACTGGGGAGGGGACTGGGGACATGGGAGGGGCAGGAAATTGGGAGGGGACTGGGGACATGGGAATGGCAGGAACTTGGGAGGGGACTGGGGACATGGGAGGGGCAGGGACTGGGGAGGGGACTGGGGACATGGGAGGGGCAGGGACTTGGGAGTGGCAGGGACTGGGGAGGGGACTGGGGACATGGGAGGGGCAGGGACTTGGGAGGGGACTGGGGACATGGGAGTGGCAGGAACTTGGGAGGGGACTGGGGACATGGGAGGGGCAGGGACTTGGGAGGGGACTGGGAACATGGGAGGGGCAGGGACTTGGGAGTGGCAGGGACTGGGGAGGGGACTGGGGACATGGGAGGGGCAGGGACTTGGGAGGGGACTGGGGACATGGGAGGGGCAGGGACATGGGAGGGGCAGGGACTTGGGAGGGGCAGGGACTGGGGAGGGGACTGGGGACATGGGAGGGGCAGGGACTTGGGAGGGGCAGGGACTTGGGAGGGCCAGGGACTTGGGAGTAGCAGGGACTGGGGAGGGGACTGGGATCAAGGGAGGGACAGGGACTGGGGAGGGGACTGGGGACATGGGAGGGGCAGGGACTTGGGAGGGGACTGGGGAAATGGGAGGGGCAGGGACTTGGGAGTGGCAGGGACTGGGGAGGGGACTGGGGACATGGGAGGGGATTGGGGACTTGGGAGGGGACTGGGGACATGGAAGGGGCAGGGACTTGGGAGTGGCAGGGACTGGGGAGGGGACTGGGGACATGGGAGGGGCAGGGACTTCGGAGGGGCAGGGACTTGGGAGGGGCAGGGACTTGGGAGGGGACTGGGGACATGGGAGGGGCAGGGACTGGGGAGGGGACTGGGGACATGGGAGGGGCCGGGACTGGGGAGGGGACTGGGGACATGGGAGGGGCAGGGACTGGGGAGGGGACTGGGGACATGGGAGGAGCAGGGACTGGGGAGGGGAGTGGAAACATGGGAGGGGATTGGGGACTGGGGAGGGGACTGGGGACATGGGAGGGGCAGGGACTTCGGAGGGGCAGGGACTGGGTAGGGGACTGGGGACATGGGAGGGGCAGGGACTGGGGAGGGGACTGGGGACATGGGAGGGGCAGGGACTGGGTAGGGGACTGGGGACATGGGAGGAGCAGGGACTGGGGAGGGGACTGGGGACATGGGAGGGGCAGGGACTGGGTAGGGGACTGGGGACATGGGAGGGGCAGGGACTGGGGAGGGGACTGGGGACATGGGAGGGGCAGGGACTGGGTAGGGGACTGGGGACATCGGAGGGGCAGGGACTTGGGAGGGGACTGGGGACATGGGAGGGGATTGGGGACTTGGGAGGGGCAGGGACTGGGGAGGGGACTGGGGACAAGGGAGGGGCAGGGACTTGGGAGGGGACTGGGGACATGGGAGGTGCAGGGACTTGGAAGGGGACTGGGGTCTTGGGAGGGACAGGGGACATGGGAGGGGCAGGGACTTGGAAGGGGACTGGGGGTCTTGGGAGGGACAGGGATTGGGGAGGGGACTGGGGACATGGGAGGGGCAGGGACTTGGTAGGGGCAGGGACTGGGGAGGGGACTGGGGACATAGGAGGGGCAGGGACTTGGGAGGGGACTGAGGACATGGGAGGGGCAGGGACTTGGGAGGGGCAGGGACTTGGGAGGGGCAGGGACTTGGGAGGGGACTGTGGACATGGGAGGGGAAGGGACTTGGGAGTGGCAGGGACTGGGGAGGGGACGGGGGACATGGGAGGGGCAGGGACTTGGGAGGGGACTGGGGAAATGGGAGGGGCAGGGACTTGGGAGGGGACTGGGGACATGGGAGGGGATTGGGGACTTGGGAGGGGACTGGGGAAATGGGAGGGGCAGGGACTTGGGAGGGGACTGGGGTCTTGGGAGGGACAGGGACTGGGGAGGGGACTGGGGACATGGGAGGGGCAGGGACTTGGGAGGGGACTGGGGACATGGGAGGGGATTGGGGACTGGGGAGGGGACTGGGGACATGGGAGGGGCAGGAAATTGGGAGGGGACTGGGGACATGGGAATGGCAGGAACTTGGGAGGGGACTGGGGACATGGGAGGGGCAGGGACTGGGGAGGGGACTGGGACATGGAGGGGCAGGGACTTGGGAGTGGCAGGGACTGGGAGGGACTGGGGACATGGGAGGAGGGGCAGGGACTTGGGAGGGGACTGGGACATGGGAGTGGCAGGAACTTGGGAGGGGACTGGGGACATGGAGGGCAGGGACTTGGGAGGGACTGGGAACATGGGAGGGGCAGGGACTTGGGAGTGGCAGGGACTGGGGAGGGGACTGGGGACATGGGAGGGGCAGGGACTTGGGAGGGACTGGGGACATGGAGGGGCAGGGACATGGGAGGGGCAGGGACTTGGGAGGGGCAGGGACTGGGGAGGGGGACTGGGGACATGGAGGGGCAGGGACTTGGGAGGGCAGGGACTTGGGAGGGCCAGGGACTTGGGAGTAGCAGGGACTGGGAGGGGACTGGGATCAAGGGAGGGACAGGACTGGGGAGGGACTGGGGACATGGGAGGGGCAGGGACTTGGGAGGGGACTGGGGAAATGGGAGGGGCAGGGGACTTGGGAGTGGCAGGGACTGGGGAGGGGACTGGGGACATGGGAGGGGATTGGGGACTTGGGAGGGGGACTGGGGACATGGAAGGGGCAGGGACTTGGAGTGGCAGGGACTGGGGAGGGGACTGGGGACATGGGAGGGGGCAGGGACTTCGGAGGGGCAGGGACTTGGGAGGGGCAGGGACTTGGAGGGGACTGGGGACATGGAGGGGCAGGACTGGGGAGGGGAAGGGGACATGGGAGGGGCGGGGACTGGGGAGGGGACTGGGGTCAGGGAGGGACAGGGACTTGGGAGTGGCAGGGACTGGGGCAGGGGACTGGGGACATGGGAGGGGCCAGGGACTTGGGAGAGGACTGGGGACTTGGGAGGGGCAGGGACTTGGGAGGGGCAGAGACTGGGGAGGGGACTGGGGACATGGGAGTGGCAGGAACTTGGGAGGGGAAGGGGACATGGGAGGGGGCAGGGACTTGGGAGGGGACTGGGGAATGGGAGGGGCAGGGACTTGGGAGGGGACTGGGACATGGGAGGGGCAGGACTTGGGAGGGGACTGGGGACATGGAGGGGCAGGGACTTGGAAGGGGACTAGGGAAATGGGAGGGGCAGGACTGGGGAGGGGACTGGGGTCTTGGGAGGGCAGGGACTGGGGAGGGGACTGGGGACATGGGAGGGGCAGGGACTTGGGAGGGGCAGGGACTGGGAGGGGACTGGGGACATAGGAGGGGCAGGGACTTGGGAGGGGACTGAGGACATGGGAGTGGCAGGGACTTGGGAGGTGACTGTGGACATGGGGAGGGGCAGGGACTGGGAGGGGGACTGGGGGACACTGGGAGGGAAGGGACTAGGGGAGGGGACTGGGGGACATGGGAGGGGCAGGGACTTGGGAAGGGGCAGGGACTGGGAGGGGACTGGGGACATGGGAGGGGATGGGGACTGGGGAGGGGACTGGGGACATGGAGGGGCAGGGACTTGGAGGGGACTGGGAAATGGGAGGGCAGGGGACTTGGGAGGGGACTGGGGACATGGGAGGGGATTGGGGACTGGGAGGGACTGGGGACATGGAGGGGCAGGGACTGGGAGTGGCAGGGACTGGGGAGGGGACTGGGGACATGGGAGGGGCAGGGACTTGGGAGGGGCAGGGACTGGGGAGGGGACTGGTGACATGGAGGGGCAGGGACATGGAGGGGCAGGGGACTTGGGAGGGGCAGGGACTGGGGAGGGGACTGGGGACATAGGAGGGGCAGGGACTTGGGAGGGGACTGAGGACATGGGAGGGGCAGGGACTTGGGAGGGGCAGGGACTTGGGAGGGGCAGGGACTTGGGAGGGGACTGGGGTCTTGGGAGGGACAGGGAATGGGAGGGAACTGGGGACATGGGAGGTGAAGGACTTGGGAGGGGACTGGGGACATGGGAAGTGGCAGGAACTTGGAGGGGACTGGGGACATGGAGGGGCAGGAACTTGGGAGTGGCAGGGACTGGGGAGGGGACTGGGGACATGGGAGGGGCAGGGACTTGGGAGGGGCAGGGACTGGGGAGGGGACTGGGACATGGGAGGGGGCAGGACTTGGGAGGGGCAGGACTGGGGAGGGACTGGGGACATGGGAGGGGCAGGGGACTGGGGACGGGGCTGGGACTTGGGAGTGGCAGGGACTGGGGAGGGGACTGGGGACATGGGAGGGGATTGGGGACTTGGGAGGGGACTGGGGACATGGAAGGGGAAGGGACTTGGAGTGGCAGGGACTGGGGAGGGGACTGGGACATGGGAGGGGCAGGGACTTGGAGGGGACTGGGGACAAGGGAGGGACAGGGTTTGGGCAGGGGACTGGGGACATGGGAGGGGCAGGGACTTGGGAGGGGACTGGGGAAATGGGAGGGGCAGGGACTTGGGAGTGGCAGGGACTGGGGAGGGGACTGGGGACATGGGAGGGGCAGGGACTTGGGAGAGGACTGGGGACTTGGGAGGGGCAGGGACTTGGGAGTGGCAGGGACTGGGGAGGGGACTGGGGACAAGGGAGGGGCAGGGACTGGGGAGGGGACTGGGGACATGGGAGGGGCAGGGACTGGGGAGGGGACTGGGGACATGGAGGAGCAGGGACTGGGGAGGGGAGTGGAAACATGGGAGGGGATTGGGGACTGGGGAGGGGACTGGGGACATGGAGGGCAGGGACTTCGGAGGGGCAGGGACTGGGTAGGGGACTGGGGACATGGGAGGGGCAGGGACTGGGGAGGGGACTGGGGACATGGGAGGGGCAGGGACTGGGTAGGGGACTGGGGACATGGGAGGAGCAGGGACTGGGGAGGGGACTGGGGACATGGGAGGGGCAGGGACTGGGTAGGGGACTGGGGACATGGGAGGGGCAGGGACTGGGGAGGGGACTGGGGACATGGGAGGGGCAGGGACTGGGTAGGGGACTGGGGACATCGGAGGGGCAGGGTGGGAGGGGGATTGGGGGACTTGGGAGGGGCAGGGACTGGGGAGGGGACTGGGGACAAGGGAGGGGCAGGGACTTGGGAGGGGACTGGGGACATGGGAGGTGCAGGGACTTGGAAGGGGACTGGGGTCTTGGGAGGGGACAGGGGACATGGGAGGGGCAGGGACTTGGAAGGGGACTGGGGTCTTGGAGGGACAGGGATTGGGGAGGGGACTGGGGACATGGGAGGGGCAGGGACTTGGTAGGGGCAGGGGACTGGGGAGGGGACTGGGGACATAGGAGGGGCAGGGACTTGGGAGGGGAGTGAGGACATGGGGAAGGGCAAGGGGGCAGGGACTTGGGAGGGGCAGGGACTTGGGAGGGGCAGGGACTTGGAGGGGACTGGGGTCTTGGGAGGGACAGGGAATGGGGAGGGAACTGGGGACATGGGAGGTGAAGGACTTGGGAGGGGACTGGGGACATGGGAGTGGCAGGAACTTGGGAGGGGACTGGGGACATGGGAGGGGGCAGGAACTTGGGAGTGGCAGGGACTGGGGAGGGGACTGGGGACATGGGAGGGGCAGGGACTTGGGAGGGGCAGGGACTGGGGAGGGGACTGGGGACATGGGAGGGGCAGGGACTTGGGAGGGGCAGGGACTGGGGAGGGGACTGGGGACATGGGAGGGGCAGGGGACTGGGGAGGGGCTGGGACTTGGGAGTGGCAGGGACTGGGGAGGGGACTGGGGACATGGGAGGGGATTGGGGGACTTGGGAGGGGACTGGGGACATGGAAGGGGAAGGGACTTGGGAGTGGCAGGGACTGGGGGAGGGGACTGGGGGACATGGGAGGGGCAGGGACTTGGGAGGGGACTGGGGACAAGGGAGGGACAGGGTTTGGGCAGGGGACTGGGGACATGGGAGGGGCAGGGACTTGGGAGGGGACTGGGGAAATGGGAGGGGCAGGGACTTGGGGAGTGGCAGGGACTGGGGAGGGGACTGGGGACATGGGAGGGGCAGGGACTTGGGAGAGGACTGGGGACTTGGGAGGGGCAGGGACTTGGGAGTGGCAGGGACTGGGGAGGGGACTGGGGACAAGGGAGGGGCAGGGACTGGGGAGGGGACTGGGGACATGGGAGGGGCAGGGACTGGGGAGGGGACTGGGGACATGGGAGGAGCAGGGACTGGGGAGGGGAGTGGAAACATGGGAGGGGATTGGGGACTGGGGAGGGGACTGGGGACATGGGAGGGGCAGGGACTTCGGAGGGGCAGGGACTGGGTAGGGGGACTGGGGACATGGGAGGGGCAGGGACTGGGGAGGGGACTGGGGACATGGGAGGGGCAGGGACTGGGTAGGGGACTGGGGACATGGGAGGAGCAGGGACTGGGGAGGGGACTGGGGACATGGGAGGGGCAGGGACTGGGTAGGGGACTGGGGACATGGGAGGGGCAGGGGACTGGGGAGGGGACTGGGGACATGGGAGGGGCAGGGACTGGGTAGGGGACTGGGGACATCGGAGGGGCAGGGACTTGGGGAGGGGACTGGGGACATGGGAGGGGATTGGGGACTTGGGAGGGGCAGGGACTGGGGAGGGGACTGGGGGACAAGGGAGGGGCAGGGACTTGGGAGGGGACTGGGGACATGGGAGGTGCAGGGACTTGGAAGGGGACTGGGGTCTTGGGAGGGACAGGGGACATGGGAGGGGCAGGACTTGGAAGGGGACTGGGGTCTTGGGAGGGACAGGGATTGGGGAGGGGACTGGGGACATGGGAGGGGCAGGGACTTGGTAGGGGCAGGGACTGGGGAGGGGACTGGGGACATAGGAGGGGCAGGGACTTGGGAGGGGACTGAGGACATGGGAGGGGCAGGGACTTGGGAGGGGCAGGGACTTGGGAGGGGCAGGGACTTGGGAGGGGACTGGGGTCTTGGGAGGGACAGGGAATGGGGAGGGAACTGGGGACATGGGAGGTGAAGGACTTGGGAGGGGACTGGGGACATGGGAGTGGCAGGAACTTGGGAGGGGACTGGGGACATGGGAGGGGCAGGAACTTGGGAGTGGCAGGGACTGGGGAGGGGACTGGGGACATGGGAGGGGCAGGGACTTGGGAGGGGCAGGGACTGGGGAGGGGACTGGGGACATGGGAGGGGCAGGGACTTGGGAGGGGCAGGGACTGGGGAGGGGACTGGGGACATGGGAGGGGCAGGGACTGGGGAGGGGCTGGGACTTGGGAGTGGCAGGGGACTGGGGAGGGGACTGGGGACATGGGAGGGGATTGGGGACTTGGGAGGGGGACTGGGGACATGGAAGGGGAAGGGACTTGGGAGTGGCAGGGACTGGGGAGGGGACTGGGGACATGGGAGGGGGCAGGGACTTGGGAGGGGACTGGGGACAAGGGAGGGACAGGGTTTGGGCAGGGGACTGGGGACATGGGAGGGGCAGGGACTTGGGAGGGGACTGGGGAAATGGGAGGGGCAGGGACTTGGGAGTGGCAGGGACTGGGGAGGGGACTGGGGACATGGGAGGGGCAGGGACTTGGGAGAGGACTGGGGACTTGGGAGGGGCAGGGACTTGGGAGTGGCAGGGACTGGGGAGGGGACTGGGGACAAGGGAGGGGCAGGGACTGGGGAGGGGACTGGGGACATGGGAGGGGGCAGGGACTGGGGAGGGGACTGGGGACATGGGAGGAGCAGGGACTGGGGAGGGGAGTGGAAACATGGGAGGGGATTGGGGACTGGGGAGGGGACTGGGGACATGGGAGGGGCAGGGACTTCGGAGGGGCAGGGACTGGGTAGGGGACTGGGGACATGGGAGGGGCAGGGACTGGGGAGGGGACTGGGGACATGGGAGGGGCAGGGACTGGGTAGGGGACTGGGGACATCGGAGGGGCAGGGACTTGGGAGGGGACTGGGGACATGGGAGGGGATTGGGGACTTGGGAGGGGCAGGGACTGGGGAGGGGACTGGGGACAAGGGAGGGGCAGGGACTTGGGAGGGGACTGGGGACATGGGAGGTGCAGGGACTTGGAAGGGGACTGGGGTCTTGGGAGGGACAGGGGACATGGGAGGGGCAGGGACTTGGAAGGGGACTGGGGTCTTGGGAGGGACAGGGATTGGGGAGGGGACTGGGGACATGGGAGGGGCAGGGACTTGGTAGGGGCAGGGACTGGGGAGGGGACTTCGGACAAGGGAGGGGCAGGGACTTGGGAGGGGATTGGGGACATGGGAGGGGCAGGGACTTGGGAGGGGACTGGGGACATGGGAGGGGCAGGGACTAAGGAGGGGACTGGGGACATGGGAGGGGACTGGGGACTTGGGAGGGGCAAGGACTGGGGAGGGGACTGGGGACATGGGAGGGGCAGGGACTGGGGAGGGGACTGGGGATATGGGAGGGGACTGGGGACATGGGAGGGGCAGGGACTTGGGAGGGGCAGGGACTTGGGAGGGGAGTGGAAACATGGGAGGGGATTGGGGACTGGGGAGGGGACTGGGGACATGGGAGGGGCAGGGACTTCGGAGGGGCAGGGACTGGGTAGGGGACTGGGAACATGGGAGGGGCAGGGACTGGGGAGGGGACTGGGGACATGGGAGGGGCCGGGACTGGGGAGGGGACTGGGGTCAAGGGAGGGACAGGGACTGGGCAGGGGACTGGGGACATGGGAGGGGCAGGGACTTGGGAGGGGACTGGGGAAATGGGAGGGGCAGGGACTTGGGAGAGGACTGGGGACTTGGGAGGGGCAGGGACTTGGGAGGGGCAGAGACTGGGGAGGGGACTGGGGACATGGGAGTGGCAGGAACTTGGGAGGGGAAGGGGACATGGGAGGGGCAGGGACTTGGAAGGGGACTAGGGAAATGGGAGGGGCAGGGACTGGGGAGGGGACTGGGGTCTTGGGAGGGGCAGGGACTGGGGAGGGGACTGGGGACATGGGAGGGGCAGGGACTTGGGAGGGGCAGGGACTGGGGAGGGGACTTGGGACATGGGAGGGGCAGGGACTTGGGAGGGGATTGGGGACATGGGAGGGGCAGGGACTTGGGAGGGGCAGGGACTGGGGAGGGGACTGGGGACATAGGAGGGGCAGGGACTTGGGAGGGGACTGAGGACATGGGAGTGGCAGGGACTTGGGAGGTGACTGTGGACATGGGAGGGGCAGGGACTGGGGAGGGGACTGGGGACATGGGAGGGGCAGGGACTTGGGAGGGGCAGGGACTAGGGAGGGGACTGGGGTCTTGGGAGGGACAGGGAATGGGGAGGGGACTGGGGACATGGGAGGTGAAGGACTTGGGAGGGGACTGGGGACTGGGGAGGGGACTGGGGACATGGGAGGGGCAGGGACTTGGGAGGGGACTGGGGACATGGGAGGGGCAGGGACTTGGGAAGGGCAGGGACTGGGGAGGGGAAAGGGGACATGGGAGGGACAGAGACTTAGGAGGGGACTGGGGACATGGGAGGGACAGGGACTTGGGAGGGGCAGGGACTTGGGAGGGGACTGGGGATATGGGAGGGGCAGGGACTTGGGAGGGGACTGTGAACATGGGAGGGGATTGGGGACTTTGGAGGGGACTGGGGACATTGGAGGGGCAGGGACTTGGGAGGGGACTGGGGACATGGGAGTGGCAGGAACTTGGGAGGGGACTGGGGACATGGGAGTGGCAGGAACTTGGGAGGGGACTGGGGACATGGGAGGGGCAGGGACTTGGGAGGGGCAGGGACTTGGGAGGGGACTGGGGACATGGGAGGGGCAGGGACTTGGGAGGGGCAGGGACTTGGGAGTGGCAGGGACTGGGGAGGGGACTGGGGACATGGGAGGGGCAGGGACTTGGGAGTAGCAGGGACTGGGGAGGGGACTGGGGACTTGGGAGGGGACTGGGGTCAAGGGAGGGACAGGGACTGGGGAGGGGACTGGGGACATGGGAGGGGCAGGGACTTGGGAGGGGGACTGGGGAAATGGGAGGGGCAGGGACTTGGGAGTGGCAGGGACTGGGGAGGGGACTGGGGACATGGGAGGGGATTGGGGACTTGGGAGGGGACTGGGGACATGGAAGGGGCAGGGACTTGGGAGTGGTAGGAACTGGGGAGGGGACTGGGGACATGGGAGGGGCAGGGACTTCGGAGGGGCAGGGACTTGGGAGGGGCAGGGACTTGGGAGGGGACTGGGGACATGGGAGGGGCCGGGACTGGGGAGGGGACTGGGGTCAAGGGAGGGACAGGGACTGGGCAGGGGACTGGGGACATGGGAGGGGCAGGGACTTGGGAGTGGCAGGGACTGGGGAGGGGACTGGGGACTTGGGAGGGGCAGGGACTTGGGAGGGGCAGAGACTGGGGAGGGGACTGGGGACATGGGAGTGGCAGGAACTTGGGAGGGGACTGGGGACATGGGAGGGGCAGGGACTTGGGAGGGGACTGGGGAAATGGGAGGGGCAGGGACTTGGGAGGGGACTGGGGACATGGGAGGGGCAGGGACTGGGGAGGGGACTGGGGACATGGGAGGGGCAGGGACTTGGGAGGGGCAGGGACTGGGGAGGGGACTTGGGACATGGGAGGGGCAGGGACTTGGGAGGGGATTGGGGACATGGGAGGGGCAGGGACTTGGGAGGGGACTGTGGACATGGGAGGGGCAGGGACTGGGGAGGGGACTGGGGACATGGGAGGGGCAGGGACTTGGGAGGGGACTGTGGACATGGGAGGGGCAGGGACTGGGGAGGGGACTGGGGACATGGGAGGGGCAGGGACTTGGGAGGGGACTGGGGACATGGGAGGGGCAGGGACTTGGGAGAGGACTGGGGACTTGGGAGGGGCAGGGACTTGGGAGGGGACTGGGGACATGGGAGGGGCAGGGACTGGGGAGGGGACTGGGGACATGGGAGGGGCAGGGACTGGGTAGGGGACTGGGGACATGGGAGGGGCAGGGACTGGGGAGGGGACTGGGGACATGGGAGGGGCAGGGACTTGAGAGGGGACTGGGGACATGGGAGGGGAAGGGACTTGGGAGGGGACTGGGGACATGGGAGGGGATTGGGGACTTGGGAGGGGCAGGGACTGGGGAGGGGACTGGGGAAAAGGGAGGGGCAGGGACTTGGGAGGGGACTGGGGACATGGGAGGTGCAGGGACTTGGAAGGGGACTGGGGTCTTGGGAGGGACAGGGGACATGGGAGGGGCAGGGACTTGGAAGGGGACTGGGGTCTTGGGAGGGACAGGGATTGGGGAGGGGACTGGGGACATGGGAGGGGCAGGGACTTGGTAGGGGCAGGGACTGGGGAGGGGACTTCGGACAAGGGAGGGGCAGGGACTTGGGAGTGGCAGGGACTGGGGAGGGGACTGGGGACATGGGAGGGGCAGGGACTTGGGAGGGGAGTGAGGACATGGGAGGGGCAGGGACTTGGGAGGGGACTGGGGACATGGGAGGGGCAGGGACTTAGGAGGGGACTGGGGACATGGGAGGGGACTGGGGACTTGGGAGGGTCAGGGAGTTGGGAGGGGACTGGGGACTTGGGAGGGGCAAGGACTGGGGAGGGGACTGGGGACATGGGAGGGGCAGGGACTGGGGAGGGGACTGGGGACATGGGAGGGGCCGGGACTGGGGAGGGGACTGGGGTCAAGGGAGGGACAGGGACTGGGCAGGGGACTGGGGACATGGGAGGGGCAGGGACTTGGGAGGGGACTGGGGAAATGGGAGGGGCAGGGACTTGGGAGTGGCAGGGACTGGGGAGGGGACTGGGGACATGGGAGTGGCAGGGACTGGGGAGGGGACTGGGGACATGGGAGGGGCAGGGACTTGGAAGGGGACTAGGGAAATGGGAGGGGCAGGGACTTGGGAGAGGACTGGGGACTTGGGAGGGGCAGGGACTTGGGAGGGGCAGAGACTGGGGAGGGGACTGGGGACATGGGAGTGGCAGGAACTTGGGAGGGGAAGGGGACATGGGAGGGGCAGGGACTTGGAAGGGGACTAGGGAAATGGGAGGGGCAGGGACTGGGGAGGGGACTGGAGTCTTGGGAGGGGCAGGGACTGGGGAGGGGACTGGGGACATGGGAGGGGCAGGGACTTGGGAGGGGCAGGGACTGGGGAGGGGACTTGGGACATGGGAGGGGCAGGGACTTGGGAGGGGATTGGGGACATGGGAGGGGCAGGGACTTGGGAGGGGCAGGGACTGGGGAGGGGACTGGGGACATAGGAGGGGCAGGGACTTGGGAGGGGACTGAGGACATGGGAGTGGCAGGGACTTGGGAGGTGACTGTGGACATGGGAGGGGCAGGGACTGGGGAGGGGACTGGGGACATGGGAGGGGCAGGGACTTGGGAGGGGCAGGGACTAGGGAGGGGACTGGGGTCTTGGGAGGGACAGGGAATGGGGAGGGGACTGGGGACATGGGAGGTGAAGGACTTGGGAGGGGACTGGGGACTGGGGAGGGGACTGGGGACATGGGAGGGGCAGGGACTTGGGAGGGGACTGGGGACATGGGAGGGGCAGGGACTTGGGAGTGGCAGGGACTGGGGAGGGGGACTGGGGACATGGGAGGGGATTGGGGACTTTCGAGGGCACTGGGGACATGGGAGGGGCAGGGACTTGGGAAGGGCAGGGACTGGGGAGGGGAAAGGGGACATGGGAGGGGCAGAGACTTAGGAGGGGACTGGGGACATGGGAGGGACAGGGACTTGGGAGGGGCAGGGACTTGGGAGGGGGACTGGGGACATGGGAGGGGCAGGGACTTGGGAGGGGACTGTGAACATGGGAGGGGATTGGGGACTTTGGAGGGGACTGGGGACATTGGAGGGGCAGGGACTTGGGAGGGGACTGGGGACATGGGAGTGGCAGGAACTTGGGAGGGGACTGGGGACATGGGAGGGGCAGGGACTTGGGAGGGGCAGGGACTTGGGAGGGGACTGGGGACATGGGAGGGGCAGGGACTTGGGAGGGGCAGGGACTTGGGAGGGGACTGGGGACATGGGAGGGGCAGGGACTTGGGAGTGGCAGGGACTGGGGAGGGGACTGGGGACATGGGAGGGGCAGGGACTTGGGAGGGGCAGGGACTGGGGAGGGGACTGGGGACATGGGAGGGGCAGGGACTTGGGAGGGGTAGGGACTTGGGAGGGGAGTGGGGACATGGGAGGGGCAGGGACTTGGGAGTAGCAGGGACTGGGGAGGGGACTGGGGACTTGGGAGGGGACTGGGGTCAAGGGAGGGACAGGGACTGGGGAGGGGACTGGGGACATGGGAGGGGCAGGGACTTGGGAGGGGACTGGGGAAATGGGAGGGGCAGGGACTTGGGAGTGGCAGGGACTGGGGAGGGGACTGGGGACATGGGAGGGGATTGGGGACTTGGGAGGGGACTGGGGACATGGAAGGGGCAGGGACTTGGGAGTGGCAGGGACTGGGGAGGGGACTGGGGACATGGGAGGTGAAGGACTTGGGAGGGGACTGGGGACTGGGGAGGGGACTGGGGACATGGGAGGGGCAGGGACTTGGGAGGGGACTGGGGACATGGGAGGGGCAGGGACTTGGGAGTGGCAGTGACTGGGGAGGGGACTGGGGACATGGGAGGGGATTGGGGACTTTCGAGGGCACTGGGGACATGGGAGGGGCAGGGACTTGGGAAGGGCAGGGACTTGGGAGGGGACTGGGGACATGGCAGGGGCAGGGACTTGGGAGGGGACTGTGAACATGGGAGGGGATTGGGGACTTTGGAGGGGACTGGGGACATTGGAGGGGCAGGGACTTGGGAGGGGACTGGGGACATGGGAGTGGGAGGAACTTGGGAGGGGACTGGGGACATGGGAGTGGCAGGAACTTGGGAGGGGACTGGGGACATGGGAGGGGCAGGGACTTGGGAGGGGCAGGGACTTGGGAGGGGACTGGGGACATGGGAGGGGCAGGGACTTGGGAGGGGCAGGGACTTGGGAGGGGACTGGGGACATGGGAGGGGCAGGGACTTGGGAGTGGCAGGGACTGGGGAGGGGAGTGGGGACATGGGAGGGGCAGGGACTTGGGAGGGGCAGGGACTGGGGAGGGGACTGGGGACATGGGAGGGGCAGGGACTTGGGAGGGGTAGGGACTTGGGAGGGGAGTGGGGACATGGGAGGGGCAGGGGACTTGGGAGTAGCAGGGACTGGGGAGGGGACTGGGGACTTGGGAGGGGACTGGGGTCAAGGGAGGGACAGGGACTGGGGAGGGGACTGGGGACATGGGAGGGGCAGGGACTTGGGAGGGGACTGGGGAAATGGGAGGGGCAGGGACTTGGGAGGGGCAGGGACTGGGGAGGGGACTGGGGACATGGGAGTGGCAGGGACTTGGGAGGGGACTGTGGACATGGGAGGGGCAGGGACTGGGGAGGGGACTGGGGACATGGGAGGGGCAGGGGACTTGGGAGGGGACTGAGGACATGGGAGTGGCAGGGACTTGGGAGGGGACTGTGGACATGGGAGGGGAAGGGACTGGGGAGGGGACTGTGGACATGGGAGGGGCAGGGACTTGGGAGGGGCAGGGACTTGGGAGGGGACTGAGGTCTTGGGAGGGACAGGGAATGGGGAGGGGACTGGGGACATGGGAGGGGCAGGGACTTGGGAAGGGCAGGGACTGGAAGGGGATTGGGGACATGGCAGGGGCAGGGACTTGGGAGGGGACTGGGGAAATGGGAGGGGCAGGGACTTGGGAGGGGGACTGGGGACATGGGAGGGGATTGGGGACTGGGGAGGGGACTGGGGACATGGGAGGGGCAGGGAATTGGGAGGGGACTGGGGACATGGGGAATGGCAGAAACTGGGGAGGGGGACTGGGGACATGGGAGGGGCAGGGACTTGGGAGGGGACTGGGGACATGGGAGGGGAAGGGACTTGGGAAGCAGCAGGGACTGGGGAGGGGACTGGGGACATGGGAGGGGCAGGGACTTGGGAGGGGCCTGGGTAAATGGGAGGGGCAGGGACTGGGGAGGGGGACTGGGGACATGGGAGGTGCAGGGACTTGGGAGGGGACTGGGGAAATGGGAGGGGCAGGGACTGGGGAGGGGACTGGGGACATGGGAGGGGCAGGGACTTGGGAGGGGACTGGGGACATGGGAGTGGCAGGAACTTGGGAGGGGACTGGGGACATGGGAGGGGCAGGGACTTGGGAGGGGACTGGGAACATGGGAGGGGCAGGGACTTGGGAGGGGACTGGGGGACATGGGAGAGGCAGGGACTTGGGAGTGGCAGGAACTTGGGGAGGGGACTGGGGACATGGGAGGGGCAGGGGACTTGGGAGGGGCAGGGACTGGGGAGGGGACTGGTGACATGGGAGGGGCAGGGACATGGGAGGGGCAGGGACTTGGAGGGGCAGGGACTGGGGAGGGGACTGGGGACATAGGAGGGGCAGGGACTTGGGAGGGGACTGAGGACATGGGAGGGGCAGGGACTTGGGAGGGGCAGGGACTTGGGAGGGGACTGGGGACATGGGAGGGGCAGGGACTTGGGAGGGGCAGGGACTTGGGAAGTAGCAGGGACTGGGGAGGGGACTGGGGACATGGGAGGGGGCCGGGACTGGGGAGGGGACTGGGATCAAGGGAGGGACAGGGACTGGGCAGGGGACTGGGGACATGGGAGGGGCAGGGACTTGGGAGGGGACTGGGGAAATGGGAGGGGCAGGGACTTGGGAGTGGCAGGGGACTGGGAAGGGGACTGGGGACATGGGAGGGGCAGGGACTTGGGAGAGGACTGGGGACTTGGGAGGGGCAGGGACTTGGGAGGGGCAGAGACTGGGGAGGGGACTGGGGACATGGGAGGGGCAGGGACTTGGGAGGGGGACTGGGGAAATGGGAGGGGCAGGGACTTGGGAGGGGGACTGGGGTCTTGGGAGGGGCAGGGACTGGGGAGGGGACTAGGGAAATGGGAGGGCCAGGGACTGGGGAGGGGACTGGGGTCTTGGGAGGGGCAGGGACTGGGGAGAGCAAGGGACTGGGGAGGGGACTTGGGACATGGGAGGGGCAGGGACTTGGGAGGGGATTGGGGACATGGGAGGGGCAGGGACTTGGGAGGGGCAGGGACTGGGGAGGGGACTTGGGACATGGGAGTGGCAGGGACTTGGGAGGTGACTGTGGACATGGGAGGGGCAGGGACTGGGGAGGGGACTGGGGACATGGGAGGGGCAGGGACTTGGGAGGGGCAGGGACTAGGGAGGGGGACTGGGGTCTTGGGAGGGACAGGGAATGGGGAGGGGACTGGGGACATGGGAGGTGAAGGACTTGGGAGGGGACTGGGGGACATGGGAGGGGCAGGGGACTTGGGAAGGGCAGGGACTGGGGAGGGGGACTGGGGACATGGGAGGGGCAGGGACTTGGGAGTGGCAGGGACTGGGGAGGGGACTGGGGACATGGGAGGGGCAGGGACTTGGGAGGGGCAGGGACTGGGGAGGGGACTGGTGACATGGGAGGGGCAGGGACATGGGAGGGGCAGGGACTTGGGAGGGGCAGGGACTGGGGAGGGGACTGGGGACATAGGAGGGGCAGGGACTTGGGAGGGGGACTGGGGACATGGGAGGGGCAGGGACTTGGGAGGGGACTGGGGTCTTGGGAGGGACAGGGAATGGGGAGGGAACTGGGGACATGGGAGGGTGAAGGACTTGGGAGGGGACTGGGGACATGGGAGGGGCAGGGACTTGGGAGGGGACTGGGGACATGGGAGTGGCAGGAACTTGGGAGGGGACTGGGGACATGGGAGGGGCAGGAACTTGGGAGTGGCAGGGACTGGGGAGGGGACTGGGGGACATGGGAGGGGCAGGGACTTGGGAGGGGCAGGGAATGGGGAGGGGACTGGGGACATGGGAGGGGCAGGGACTGGGGAGGGGCAGGGACTTGGGAGTGGCAGGGACTGGGGAGGGGACTGGGGACATGGGAGGGGATTGGGGACTTGGGAGGGGACTGGGGACATGGGAGGGGCAGGGACTGGGGAGGGGACTGGGGACATGGGAGGGGCCGGGACTGGGGAGGGGACTGGGGTCAAGGGAGGGACAGGGTTTGGGCAGGGGACTGGGGACATGGGAGGGGCAGGGACTTGGGAGGGGACTGGGGAAATGGGAGGGGCAGGGACTTGGGAGTGGCAGGGACTGGGGAGGGGACTGGGGACATGGGAGGGGCAGGGACTTGGGAGTGGCAGGGACTGGGGACAAGGGAGGGGCAGGGACTGGGGAGGGGACTGGGGACATGGGAGGGGCAGGGACTGGGGAGGGGACTGGGGACATGGGAGGAGCAGGGACTGGGGAGGGGAGTGGAAACATGGGAGGGGATTGGGGACTGGGGAGGGGACTGGGGACATGGGAGGGGCAGGGACTTCGGAGGGGCAGGGACTGGGTAGGGGACTGGGGACATGGGAGGGGCAGGGGACTGGGGAGGGGACTGGGGACATGGGAGGGGCAGGGACTGGGTAGGGGACTGGGGACATGGGAGGAGCAGGGACTGGGGAGGGGACTGGGGACATGGGAGGGGCAGAGACTGGGTAGGGGACTGGGGACATGGGAGGGGCAGGGACTGGGTAGGGGACTGGGGACATGGGGAGGGGCAGGGACTTCGGAGGGGACTGGGGACATGGGAGGGGCAGGGACTTGGGAGGGGACTGGGGACATGGGAGGGGATTGGGGACTTGGGAGGGGCAGGGACTGGGGAGGGGACTGGGGACAAGGGAGGGGGCAGGGACTTGGGAGGGGACTGGGGACATGGGAGGTGCAGGGACTTGGAAGGGGACTGGGGGTCTTGGGAGGGACAGGGATTGGGGAGGGGACTGGGGACATGGGAGGGACAGGGATTGGGGAGGGGACTGGGGACATGGGAGGGGCAGGGACTTGGGAGGGGCAGGGACTTGGAAGGGGACTGGGGTCTTGGGAGGGACAGGGATTGGGGAGGGGACTGGGGACATGGGAGGGGCAGGGACTTGGTAGGGGCAGGGACTGGGGAGGGGACTTCGGACAAGGGAGGGGCAGGGACTTGGGAGGGGATTGGGGACATGGGAGGGGCAGGGACTTGGGAGTGGCAGGGACTGGGGAGGGGACTGGGGACATGGGAGGGGCAGGGACTTGGGAGGGGACTGAGGAACATGGGAGGGGCAGGGACTTGGGAGGGGACTGGGGACAATGGGAGGGGCAGGGAGTTGGGAGGGGACTGGGGGACTTGGGAGGGGCAAGGACTGGGGAGGGGACTGGGGACATGGGAGGGGCAGGGACTGGGGAGGGGCAGGGACTGGGTAGGGGACTGGGGACATGGGAGGGGCAGGGACTTCGGAGGGGCAGGGACTGGGTAGGGGACTGGGGACATGGGAGGGGCAGGGACTGGGTAGGGGACTGGGGACATGGGAGGGGCAGGGACTGGGGAGGGGACTGGGGACATGGGAGGAGCAGGGACTGGGGAGGGGACTGGGGACATGGGAGGGGCAGGGACTGGGTAGGGGACTGGGGACATGGGAGGGGCAGGGACTTTGGTGGGGACTGGGGACATGGGAGGGGCAGGGACTTGGGAGGGGACTGGGGACATGGGAGGGGCAGGGACTTGGGAGGGGACTGGGGACATGGGAGGGGCAGGGACTGGGGAGGAGCAGGGACTGGGGAGGGGACTGGGGACATGGGAGTGGCAGGGACTTGGGAGGGGACTGGGGACATGGGAGGGGCAGGGACTTGGGAGGGGACTGGGGACATGGGAGGGGATTGGGGACTTGGAGGGGCAGGGACTGGGGAGGGGGACTGGGGACAAGGGAGGGGCAGGGACTTGGGAGGGGATTGGGGACATGGGAGGGGCAGGGACTTGGGAAGGGCAGGGACTGGGGAGGGGACTGGGGACATGGAGGGGCAGGGATTTGGGAGGGGCAGGGACTTGGGAGGGGACTGGGGACATGGGAGGGGATTGGGGACTTGGGAGGGGCAGGGACTGGGGAGGGGACTGGGGACAAGGGAGGGGCAGGGACTTGGGAGGGGATTGGGGACATGGGAGGGGCAGGGACTTGGGAAGGGCAGGGACTGGGGAGGGGACTGGGGACATGGGAGGGGCAGGGATTTGGGAGGGGTAGGGACTTGGGAGGGGACTGGGGACATGGGAGGGGCAGGGACTTGGGTGGGGACTGGGGACATGGGAGGGGCAGGGACTTGGGAAGGGCAGGGACTGGGGAGGGGATTGGGGACATGGGAGGGGCAGGGACTTGGGAGGGGCAGGGACTGGGGAGGGGACTGGGGACATGGGAGGGGCAGGGACTTGGGAGTAGCAGGGACTGGGGAGGGGACTGGGGACATGGGAGGGGCAGGGACTTGTGAGGGGACTGGGGACTTGGGAGGGTCAGGGACTTGGGAGGGGACTGGGGACATAGGAGGTGCAGGGGACTTGGGAGGGGCAGGGACTGGGGAGGGGACTGGGGACATGGGAGGGGCAGGGACTTGGGAGGGGACTGGGGACATGGGAGGGGCAGGGACTTGGGAGGGGACTGGGGACATGGGAGGAGCAGGGACTGGGGAGGGGACTGGGGACATGGGAGGGGCAGGGACTGGGTAGGGGACTGGGGATATGGGAGGGGCAGGGACTGGGGAGGGGACTGGGGACATGGGAGGGGCAGGGACTTGGGAGGGGACTGGGGACATGGGAGGGGCAGGGACTTGGGAGGGGACTGGGGACATGGGAGGGGGCAGGGACTTGGGAGTGGCAGGGACTGGGGAGGGGACTGGGGACATGGGAGGGGCAGGGGACTGGGGAGGGGACTGGGGACATGGGATGGGATTTGGGACTTGGGAGGGGACTGGGGGACTTGGGGAGGGGCAAGGACTGGGGAGGAGCAGGGACTGGGGAGGGGACTGGGGACATGGGAGTGGCAGGGACTTGGGAGGGGACTGGGGACATGGGAGGGGCAGGGACTTGGGAGGGGGACTGGGGACATGGGAGGGGCAGGGACTGGGGAGGGGGACTGGGGACATGGGAGGGGACTGGGGACATGGGAGGGGCAGGGACTTGGGAGCGGCAGGGACTTGGGAGGGGAGTGGAAACATGGGAGGGGGATTGGGGACTGGGGAGGGGACTGGGGACATGGGAGGGGCAGGGACTTCGGAGGGGCAGGGACTGGGTAGGGGACTGGGGACATGGGAGGGGCAGGGACTGGGGAGGGGACTGGGGACATGGGAGGGGCAGGGACTGGGGAGGGGGACTGGGGACATGGGAGGAGCAGGGACTGGGGAGGGGACTGGGGACATGGGAGGGGCAGGGACTGGGTAGGGGACTGGGGGACATGGGAGGGGGCAGGGACTGGGGAGGGGACTGGGGACATGGGAGGAGCAGGGACTGGGAGGGGACTGGGGAAATGGGAGGGGCAGGGACTTGGGAGGGGACTGGGGACATGGGAGGGGCAGGGACTTGGGAGGGGGACTGGGGACATGGGAGGGGCAGGGACTTGGGAGGGGACTGGGGACATGGGAGGGGATTGGGGACTTGGGAGGGGCAGGGACTGGGGAGGGGACTGGGGACAAGGGAGGGGCAGGGACTTGGGAGGGGACTGGGGGACATGGGAGGTGCAGGGACTTGGGAAGGGGACTGGGGTCTTGGGAGGGACAGGGATTGGGGAGGGGACTGGGGACATGGGAGGGGCAGGGACTTGGTAGGGGCAGGGACTGGGGAGGGGACTTCGGACAAGGGAGGGGCAGGGACTTGGGAGGGGATTGGGGACATGGGAGGGGCAGGGACTTGGGAGTGGCAGGGACTGGGGAGGGGACTGGGGACATGGGAGGGGCAGGGACTTGGGAGGGGACTGAGGACATGGGAGGGGCAGGGACTAAGGAGGGGACTGGGGACATGGGAGGGGACTGGGGACTTGGGAGGGTCGGGGAGTTGGGAGGGGACTGGGGACTTGGAGGGGCAAGGACTGGGGAGGGGACTGGGGGACATGGGAGGGGCAGGGACTGGGGAGGGGCAGGGACTGGGTAGGGGGACTGGGGACATGGGAGGGGCAGGGACTTCGGAGGGGCAGGGACTGGGTAGGGGACTGGGGACATGGGAGGGGCAGGGACTGGGTAGGGGACTGGGGACATGGGAGGGGCAGGGACTGGGGAGGGGACTGGGGACATGGGAGGGGCAGGGACTGGGTAGGGGACTGGGGACATGGGAGGGGCAGGGACTGGGGAGGGGACTGGGGACATGGGAGGGGCAGGGACTTTGGTGGGGACTGGGGACATGGGAGGGGCAGGGACTTGGGAGGGGACTGGGGACATGGGAGGGGCAGGGACTTGGGAGTGGCAGGGACTGGGGAGGGTACTGGGGACATGGGAGGGGCAGGGACTGGGGAGGGGACTGGGGACATGGGATGGGATTTGGGACTTGGGAGGGGACTGGGGACTTGGGAGGGGCAAGGACTGGGGAGGAGCAGGGACTGGGGAGGGGACTCGGGACATGGGAGTGGCAGGGACTTGGGAGGGGACTGGGGACATGGGAGGGGCAGGGACTTGGGAGGGGACTGGGGACATGGGAGGGGCAGGGACTGGGGAGGAGCAGGGACTGGGGAGGGGACTGGGGACATGGGAGTGGCAGGGACTTGGGAGGGGGACTGGGGACATGGGAGGGGCAGGGACTTGGGAGGGGACTGGGGACATGGGAGGGGATTGGGGACTTGGGAGGGGCAGGGACTGGGGAGGGGACTGGGGGACAAGGGAGGGGCAGGGACTTGGGAGGGGATTGGGGACATGGGAGGGGCAGGGACTTGGGAAGGGCAGGGGACTGGGGGAGGGGGACTGGGGGACATGGGAGGGGTAGGGATTTGGGAGGGGCAGGGACTTGGGAGGGGACTGGGGACATGGGAGGGGATTGGGGACTTGGAAGGGGCAGGGACTGGGGAGGGGACTGGGGACAAGGGAGGGGCAGGGACTTGGGAGGGGATTGGGGGACATGGGAGGGGCAGGGACTTGGGAAGGGCAGGGACTGGGGAGGGGACTGGGGACATGGGAGGGGCAGGGATTTGGAGGGGCAGGGACTTGGGAGGGGACTGGGGACATGGGAGGGGCAGGGACTTGGGTGGGGACTGGGGACATGGGAGGGGCAGGGGACTTGGGAAGGGCAGGGACTGGGGAGGGGATTGGGGACATGGGAGGGGCAGGGACTTGGGAGGGGCAGGGACTGGGGAGGGTACTGGGGACATGGGAGGGGCAGGGACTTGGGAGTAGCAGGGACTGGGGAGGGGACTGGGGACATGGGAGGGGCAGGGACTTGGGAGGGGACTGGGGACTTGGGAGGGGCAGGGACTTGGGAGGGGACTGAGGACATAGGAGGTGCAGGGATTTGAGAGGGGGACTGGGGACATGGGAGGGTCAGGGACTTGGGAGGGGACTGGGGACATGGGAGGGGCAGGGACTTGGGTGGGGCAGGGACTGGGGAGGGGGACTGGGGACATGGGAGGGGCAGGGACTTGGGAGGGGGACTGGGGACATGGGAGGGGCAGGGACTTGGGAGGGGCAGGGACTGGGGAACGGGACTGGGGACATGGGAGGTGCAGGGACTTGGAAGGGGACTGGGGACATGGGAGGGGCAGGGACTTGGGAGGGGACTGGGGACAAGGGAGGGGCAGGGACTGGGGAGGGGGACTGGGGACATGGGAGGAGCAGGGACTTGGGAGGGGACTGGGGACATGGGAGGTGCAGGGACTTGGAAGGGGACTGGGGTCTTGGGAGGGACAGGGATTGGGGAGGGGACTGGGGACATGGGAGGGGCAGGGACTTGGTAGTGGCAGGGACTGGGGAGGGGACTTCGGACAAGGGAGGGGCAGGGACTTGGGAGGGGATTGGGGACATGGGAGGGGCAGGTACTTGGGAGTGGCAGGGACTGGGGAGGGGACTGGGGACATGGGAGGGGGCAGGGACTTGGGAGGGGACTGAGGACATGGGAGGGGCAGGGACTTGGGAGGGGGACTGGGGACATGGGAGGGGCAGGGACTAAGGAGGGGACTGGGGACATGGGAGGGGACTGGGGACTTGGGAGGGTCAGGGAGTTGGGAGGGGACTGGGGACTTGGGAGGGGCAAGGGACTGGGGGAGGGGACTGGGGGACATGGGAGGGGCATCGACTGGGGAGGGGACTGGGGACATGGGAGGGGACTGGGGACATGGGAGGGGCAGGGACTTGGGAGGGGCAGGGACTGGGGAGGGGAGTGGAAACATGGGAGGGGATTGGGGACTGGGGAGGGGACTGGGGACATGGGAGGGGCAGGGACTGGGGAGGGGACTGGGGACATGGGAGGAGCAGGGACTGGGTAGGGGACTGGGGAAATGGGAGGGGCAGGGACTGGGCAGGGGGACTGGGGACATGGGAGGAGCAGGGACTGGGGAGGGGACTGGGGACATTGGAGGGGCAGGGACTTGGGAGGGGACTGGGACATGGGAGGGGCAGGGACTTTGGTGGGGACTGGGGACATGGGAGGGGCAGGGACTTGGGAGGGGACTGGGGACATTGGGAGGGGCAGGGACTTGGGAGTGGCAGGGACTGGGGAGGTGACTGGGGACATGGGAGGGGCAGGGACTGGGGAGGGGACTGGGGACATGGGATGGGATTTGGGTCTTGGGAGGGGACTGGGGACTTGGGAGGGGACTGGGGACTTGGGAGGGGCAGGGACTCGAGAGGAGCAGGGACTGGGGAGGGGACTGGGGACATGGGGAGTGGCAGGGACTTGGGAGGGGACTGGGGACATGGGAGGGGCAGGGACTTGGGAGGGGACTGGGGACATGGGAGGGGATTGGGGACTTGGGAGGGGCAGGGACTGGGGAGGGGACTGGGGACATGGGAGGGGCAGGGACTTGGGAGGGGACTGGGGGACTTGGGAGGGGGACTGGGGACAAGGGAGGGGCAGGGACTTGGGAGGGGATTGGGGACATGGGAGGGGCAGGGACTTGGGAAGGGCAGGGACTGGGGAGGGGACTGGGGACATGGGAGGGGCAGGGACTTGGGAAAGGGCAGGGACTGGGGAGGGGACTGGGGACATGGGAGGGGCAGGGACTTGGGAGGGGCAGGGACTGGGGAGGGGACTGGGGACAAGGGAGGGGCAGGGACTTGGGAGGGGATTGGGGACATGGGAGGGACAGGGACTTGGGAGTGGCAGGGACTGGGGAGGGGACTGGGGACATGGGAGGGGGCAGGGACTTGGGAAGGGCAGGGACTGGGGAGGGGACTGGGGACATGGGAGGGGCAGGGACTTGGGAGGGGCAGGGACTGGGGAGGGGGACTGGGGACAAGGGAGGGGCAGGGACTTGGGAGGGGATTGGGGACATGGGAGGGACAGGGACTTGGGAGGGGGACTGGGGACATGGGAGGGGATTGGGGACTTGGGAGGGGACTGGGGACATGGGAGGGGCAGGGACTTGGGAGGGGATTGGGGACTTGGGAGGGGACTGGGGAAATGGGAGGGGCAGGGACTTGGGAGGGGCAGGGACTTGGGAGGGGATTGGGGACATGGGAGGGGCAGGGACTTGGGAGTGGCAGGGACTGGGGAGGGGACTGGGGACAAGGGAGGGGCAGGGACTGGGGAGGGGACTGGGGGACATGGGAGGAGCAGGGACTTGGGAGGGGACTGGGGACATGGGAGGTGCAGGGACTTGGAAGGGGACTGGGGTCTTGGGAGGGACAGGGATTGGGGAGGGCACTGGGGACATGGGAGGGGCAGGGACTTGGTAGGGGCAGGGACTGGGGAGGGGACTTCGGACCAGGGAGGGGCAGGGACTTGGGAGGGGATTGGGGACATGGGAGGGGCAGGTACTTGGGAGTGGCAGGGACTGGGGAGGGGACTGGGGACATGGGAGGGGCAGGGACTTGGGAGGGGCAGGGACTGGGGAGGGGACTGGGGACAAGGGAGGGGCAGGGACTTGGGAGGGGATTGGGGACATGGGAGGGACAGGGACTTGGGAGTGGCAGGGACTGGGGAGGGGACTGGGGACATGGGGGGGGGCAGGGACTTGGGAAGGGCAGGGACTGGGGAGGGGACTGGGGACATGGGAGGGGCAGGGGACTTGGGGAGGGGCAGGGACTGGGGAGGGGACTGGGGGACAAGGGAGGGGCAGGACTTGGGAGGGGATTGGGGACATGGGAGGGACAGGGACTTGGGAGGGGACTGGGGACATGGGAGGGGATTGGGGACTTGGGAGGGGACTGGGGACATGGGAGGGGCAGGGACTTGGGAGGGGATTGGGGACTTGGGAGGGGACTGGGGAAATGGGAGGGGCAGGGACTTGGGAGGGGCAGGGACTTGGGAGGGGATTGGGGACATGGGAGGGGCAGGGACTTGGGAGTGGCAGGGACTGGGGAGGGGACTGGGGACAAGGGAGGGGCAGGGACTGGGGAGGGGACTGGGGACATGGGAGGAGCAGGGACTTGGGAGGGGACTGGGGACATGGGAGGTGCAGGGACTTGGAAGGGGACTGGGGTCTTGGGAGGGACAGGGATTGGGGAAGGGACTGGGGACATGGGAGGGGCAGGGACTTGGTAGGGGCAGGGACTGGGGAGGGGACTTCGGACAAGGGAGGGGCAGGGACTTGGGAGGGGATTGGGGACATGGGAGGGGCAGGGTACTTGGAAGTGGCAGGGACTGGGGAGGGGACTGGGGACATGGGAGGGGCAGGGACTTGGGAGGGGACTGAGGACATGGGAGGGGCAGGGAGTTGGGAGGGGACTGGGGACATGGGAGGGGCAGGGACTTGGGAGGGTCAGGGAGTTGGGAGGGGACTGGGGAGGGGCAAGGACTGGGGAGGGGACTGGGGACATGGGAGGGGGCAGGGACTGGGGAGGGGACTGGGGACATGGGAGGGGACTGGGGACATGGGAGGGGCAGGGACTTGGGAGGGGCAGGGACTGGGGAGGGGACTGGGGACATGGGAGGGGCAGGGACTGGATAGGGGGACTGGGGACATGGGAGGGGCAGGGACTGGGGAGGGGACTGGGGGACATGGGAGGGAGCAGGGACTGGGGAGGGGACTGGGGACATGGGAGGGGCAGGGACTTGGGAGGGGACTGGGGACATGGGAGGGGCAGGGGACTGGGGAGGGGACTGGGGACATGGGATGGGATTTGGGGACTTGGGAGGGGACTGGGGACTTGGGAGGTGCAGGGACTTGGAAGGGGACTGGGGTCTTGGGAGGGACAGGGATTGGGTAGGTGACTGGGGACATGGGAGGGGCAGGGACTTGGTAGGGGCAGGGACTGGGGAGGGGACTTCGGACAAGGGAGGGGCAGGGACTTGGGAGGGGATTGGGGACATGGGAGGGGCAGGGACTTGGGAGGGGACTGGGGACATGGGAGGGGATTGGGGACTTGGGAGGGGACTGGGGACATGGGAGGGGCAGGGACTTGGGAAGGGCAGGGACTGGGGTGGGGAATGGGGACATGGGAGGGGCAGGGATTGGGGAGGGGACTGGGGACATGGGAAGGGATTGGGGACTTGGGAGGGGACTGGGGACATGGGAGGGGCAGGGACTTGGGAGGGGACTGGTTTACATGGGAGGGGCAGGGTCTTGGGAGTGGCAGGGAGTGGGGAGGGGACTGGGGACATGGGAGGGGCAGGGACTTGGGAGGGGATTGGGGACATGGGAGGGGCAGGGGACTTGGGAGTGGCAGGGAC